>SKCR01041003.1:0-167262 GCA_019454045.1 Zanthoxylum bungeanum
TTCTAAATGAATGACTTATTAATGTAGGAATTTGTAAATTGGAGAGAATAAACCTAAGCCCCCCTTATATAGGTATGGAAGGGTGCCTTTGTAGGTACCCTTTGGCTTAAGGTGTAACCCTCCTAAGGGTTATACCCATTCCTTATACCTTTTGGAGTCTAGAAGTGTGTTATTCCAATTTAGAGGACATGTCTCTTCAACTTATGTCTTTCCCATAAGACACTAATTAAGGGACATGTCTCTCATACACTTAAACTATATAAATTTAGAGAATTTACAACAAAAATTAATTAACATGCATGAAAATAATTCGATTGCTCCATTGACAACATTTAATATAATTTCATATGGCTGAATTATATACATTGATTGACAATAAGGGTACATTTTTTTCACCGCAAAAAGTTTTCTAGAAAAAATTTTCTTTATTTTACTTTACTATATTTGGGACTTTTGTAAAAAAAACATAGTTAACATAAATTGTTTCCGATCAATAGAAAATTTAGCATTTGTTTTAGGAAATTGACTTACAGATTTAAGTCATTTTATAGAAAATGATTTTTTTCTTTATTCTCCAACATCTCCCTAGCTTATAATTAGGATGGTAAAATCCAAACCTAAACATGTATGAATCTAAATTTGGATATATTTTGATTTATTCGGATTTGTATTTAAATCAGGAAAAAGTATTTGAACCCCGACCATCAAATTGAACACTAATATTTTCATGAATTTGGACGAAATACTAATTTTTCTATCTCTCAAACTTTGGAAAAAAATAAGTATACAATTTTTTCACAGTTTGTGAAGAACTCTTGTGAGACCGTGCGACTATTCTTGCGACACTTTCGACAAAATTTGCAACTACGATGGGTTTTAACGAAATTGCATGGGATCACAAAAATCATTGGGAAAAAGTAGCTTTTGTCTTATTCTATTTTCATGGTAGCGAGCTAGCTGTAATTCTTGATGTGATATATATATTAAAAGTTTCATTTGATGAAGAAGAATAAAAATGAAGGTGGTTTTATCTAAAGTTGTTGGAAATGTGTATTGTAATTCACTTAAACATGCATAACTCGTAAATAAAATAATGAAACACTAATAAACATACATGCAGAAAAATAAATCAGAATTGAATTTAGGCAAACCTGTAAATCTAAATTTTGTGTAAAAGAAAGAAAACTATATACCAAGCCGAGTTTGTATCTTTCATTAATAACTTATTAGTGCTGCTCGGTGTGCTTACGGATCTTTGGGTAACATTCTCTCATGATTCTTGGTGACTTCTTGATAAATGAACACTCTTTTAGATCAAGAATACGAACTAGGAATATGTATATATATTAAAAGTTTCATATGATGAAGAAGAATAAAAATGAAGGTGGTTTTATCTAAAGTTGTTGGCAGTGTGTATTGTAATTCACTTAAACATGCATAATTCATAAATAAAACAATGAAACACTAATAAACATACATGCATAAAAATAAATTAGAATTGAATTTAGGCAAACCTGTAAATCTGAATTTTGTGTAAAAGAAAGAAAACTATATACCAAGTCGAGTTTGTATCTTTCCTTAATAACTTATTAGTCCTGCTCGTGTTGGACAAAATGACCCATAGCGTCACTATTTGCACAGATCATTGTGTTGTTGTAGCAAATTAACTATGTGACAAGGAAATTACACTCTCATCATTTGTGATTAGATCACCATAGATATATAAATGAAGAGAGGTCCCTATGATTAGTTCCTGGACTGAGAATGATATGAGACAGTATCAGTCCCCGAAGGATTAATCATTAAATATCCCTAGCCAGAGTATTATCGAGACTGGACATCGATAATGCGGAATAGGCTAGTATTGCACTTGTGTGCGTTGTGAGGGCACAACGGCATAGTTCTCATATATATAAGTATAGGATACTTATGCAAGTGCGATAGGAGGTCGTGTTTCACCGATGGTACGGGAAATAGCTTCGCTCTGGATAGACCCCTCGGAATCCCATTGGTATTATGACTATGTGTCTATGGGAGGCCGAAATCAAGGTAGGTGTGTATAGTCTTAACCTGAGACTTACATCGCTAATACTTACGATAATCGATAGACTTTGGTCTTGGTGGTACAGGGCTTTAACCGGTTCTGCGTACACCACTTCTGGGTTTATCAGAGAGTCGTAGTGTATTGGGTGTGATGTCAAGACGGAAGTATCACTTCAGTCATAGTGGAGATGATGTCACGCAGGATACGGTACTAGTGCTCTTGAGTGTTGCGCAACCAATCGGGATATTGTGACCAGGTCATGAATATCCGATTATAGAGACTATGATACCAGACATCCGATATGTGCTTCGGACGGGGTAGGCACTTATCCAGCCCCAGCCCTAGCACGTGACTATCCGATACTGGGCCGATACACACAATACAATGGTATACTACGCTTGATACAGATCTTAATATTCTTAAATGGATATGTCCGGAGAATTGGGTAGACTTGGTGCTTTGCTAGGAGTCGACCTTGTCTCGTAAATCGGTAGAACGTAGTACTTGGTACGTACGTGATTCGGATACTCCGACGACCGCATTTACTGCCAACTTATCCGGGGATCTCATGGGTCGCTTCCCGATAATCCACCGATGACGCATAACTCGCACTCTTGAATAATCTGGGATTATATAGAAGAGAGAGAAAATTAATCTAGGATTAATTACGGAGATATTTAATCTAGGATAAAATATCGTCTAGAGAGAGATAACGATTAATTTGGAATTAATCAGTAAATTAATATATTCGATATATTAAACGAAATTAGATTTCGACGCGGAATTAAAATTAGATTTTAATTCGGGCGAACGAATTAATTTAGAATTAATTCGTTAGCGACGTGAATAGTGAATTCGCTAGGCGTAATCATTTAATTACGACGCGACGGAAAAATCGTTAATTTGGAATTAGCGAACCCGAGCCCGAGTGTGATTGCGAGCGCATTCGTATTTCGAATTCGAGTGCGGCGTCGCAAGTCGCATCAAGCATCAAATCATCAGTCGCATCAAGCGTCAAATCACTTGTCACTTTGAGTGATGTGACTTGACAACATGTCACTTTAATAAAGTGACTTGATGTGAATAGTGATGGACTTGACATAAAGTGTAAATGCATTTTGGAGGGAAAACTTTATGGATTTGGCTCCAATATTCATTTGATTTATTTGATAAAGTTAAATGAAAATTGATTATTTATTTTTGGAAAATATATATAATCAATTTTTTGCTTTACATTTTATTAAGTAAATAACACATTTTATCTCTCATGTCTCTCACGCCCAAACCAGTGTATTTCTTCACTGTTTTGAACCATTTTGGCGTGAATAATAAGGGAAGCAAGAGTGATTTTCATGGTGATAAATCATGTGCTAGCACACTTACGAGTCTTGCGAAGGTGGTAGGGAGGTTCGCCCATGAGCCGGGATCCGTCGGACGAGGCTTGGAGCTCCGTTTGTCATCTCAAAATTCTGTTTTTGGAGGCAATGAACTGCATCATTTGGGCGCCTATGGCAGTGGCTATTTGGCCTTGATTCGTCTCCAAATCGACTCAACCGATCGATGTGAGTATTCCGCTATCTCCGTTGGTGTGTTCACACATTCATTTCATGTCTTGTTTGATCTTGGGACCTAGATAAGAACCAACAGCTCGGTGTGCTTACGAATCTTTAGGTAACATTCTCTCATGATTCTTGGTGACTTCTTGAAAAATGAGCACTTTTTTGGATCAAGAATACGAACTAGGAATAATGGTGAAATGCTCTCTTTTTATGCAGATATTTTAGACTCTTCTAATGATGCCTAGACGAATCAATTATTTATCGATCCAAAATTATGCCACAATGGACCTTAATTATAAACATGAATGACGGCCTTTGTAAATGCACTTTTATGTTAAAATATGCAATCCTTTAAGGATTATAACCCTCCTATATACCATTTGAACTAAAGGATTATTTTTTTCCACTCTAAATGACACATCCCTTCAATTTTTGTCTTTCCCAAAGGACATATGTCAAAGGACATGTCTTCTAATGAGCCACCCTATAAATATATTTGTAATTTTAGAGAATTTACTACAACCCTCCACAATTATCTAGCTATTAATATGGACACTTAAGAGAGTTTCATTGAAATAAAACTGCATCATAATAGGTAGCTATCGCCTTGAATATTTCCTAGTAATTGATTATCGGATTTACTTGGAAAACCGGTAACCATAATCTTGAACTGTTCCATCGTTGGTGTAAACCAAGATAATAACCATCACACAACTTCACTTCGACTATTTCTCGTTCTATGATTGTATTCATTTCGGCCATGAACATTGGTCATGATTTCATCAAGTACTTTATGGAATCTACCCTTTAAAATTCTCATGGAATAGGCCTCACTTCTTACTTGAAATAGTTAATCTATTTAAAAAGTTATTATGTCTTCATCTCTATTATGACTGTTCTCTTAATATAGTGATTATTAAAAGTCTTATCTTACCCTAACCTTGACAGACAACACTCTGCATTATTATAGGAATGAGAATAAGCATAAAACTATGCAGTGCTTGGTTTGAATTGCAAAAAATTTCAGTTGTCCACTTTGAAAGTAGATTTTGGGATCTCCAGTCATGTAGGTTGGGTTTCCACAGTGATAATTCTTAATTTATAGGCTTCAAGCTAATTGCCCTCAATAACTTCTGAACTTACTTTCGAGGTAAGTGGATCCACTAGGTTTTCCTTTGATTTAACATAATTTATTGAAATTATGCCGCTTGAGAGCAGTTCCTTATGATATTGTGTCTTCGAAGTATGTGTCGAGACTTACCATTATAAATTATATTTTAGACCTTCTCAATAGTCGATTAGCTGTCACAATGTATGCTTATAACTGGCACATATTTTGACCAGTTATGAATCCTCTAAGAAGTGTCGAAGTCATTACGCTTATTCTGTGGGTTTTTCTAATGCTATAAACTCAGACTCCATAGTAGACCAGACAATACATGTTTGCCTCAAGAATTTCCGTGAAATTATTGCACCCCTTAGCGTGAAATAAATCTACTCGTGGACTTGGAATCCGATATATTAAATATCCAATTAGCATCATTGTATCCCTCTAAAACATCAATATATATTGTATAATGCAGACTATATTTTGAAGTTTCTCTTAAATAACTCAAAACTCTGACTATGAAATCCAATGGTTATGTCTTGTATTACTCATATATCTACTAAACTTATTTATAGCTTGAGCAATATTTTATCGTGTGTAATTATTGAAGTACATTAAGCTTCCGAAGTTTCTCGAGTATCTAATTACGATATGCTCGATCCAGTATTCTTTGACAGATAAAGAGTTATGTCCACTTGAATTCTAGCCATATTTAGATATATTTTACTATATTTTTCAAGTTTTTTCTCAAGGTAATGAACTTGAGATAATATATATCCCTTTTATGTTTTAGAAAATTTAAATCCTACAATCACATCAGTCACTCATAAATCTTTCATTTCAAATTCTCTAGTCAAAGTTTTCTTAGTAGACTGAATCATCTCACGATTACTACCAATTATTGGCATATCGTCTACATAGAGAAACACAGTGACATATCATTTTTTTAGTTGATTTAGTGTAGACACATTTATTACATTCATTGATTTTGAATCCACTTGACCACATCTCTTTGTCAAATTTCTCATGCCATTGTTTACGTGCTTGTTTTAATTCGTACCAATATTTTATAAGTTTTCACACCTTGTGTTATTGTCCATGAGCATTGAAACTTTCTGATTATTTCGTGTTGTTAGTTTCATTTTTATTGGCAATGCCATATCTAAATAAGTTCAATTGAGTTGTAATACATCTTGAAGACCTTGGAGCAATTGGACTGGTATTTTATAAAGTTAGAACAATTTTGTTAGTGCCGGTTCATATACACATTCCAACGAGTGGCGTTAGTGGCACATTCGCTGTTGGGTTAGAACGAAATATTCAAGAGAGCAAACTTTCGAGGTGCGTTTGAGTAAGAGTTCGATCGAAACATTCTAGAGAGAAAATGTTCGTAGTGCGTTCGAGTAAGCGTTCGAACGAACAGATCTAGAGAGCACGTATTTGTGGCACGTTCGAGTGGTGTTCGAACTTTCGTGCGGTACTGAGTTATTTTCGACTCATTTTTTAACCTAATTTGTTATTGAGAAGTCTCTATTTTTACTCTACCTATATAAAGAATATATAGCCACCTTCCCTCAGCGTCGAAAACATATTCTCTCAAAGCAGCAAACCTTCATAGCTTTTCCACCTATTCTTTTCTCAAGACTTCATTATTTTTCCTTGTCTTCATTTTTGTGGTGAGATTGATCTTTATTAAACTAAACCTTCAGACTTCTCAATGAGGAATATTGGTAGTTAGAGTTCTGACATTCATAGTTGCAGAGTTGATTTACTCAGAGACTTGAGATGTTTTCATGAAAATCGTAGGGTACGGGCTCGAGCAGTTCTTCGGGTTCTTGCAGTCTAGAGGTACTAGAGTCAGTGGAGTTACCACCATAGGTCTTTTACTATCACTGTAAGTTTTTCTCTTTATAGTGGATTTGGGCTGGTAGCTGAGATACTCAGAGTGGTTTTTTACTCGCACGGGTTTTCCATTTCGTCAACAAATTACTATGTTGATTTGTGTGATTGAATTTATTTTCTACATTGATTTAATATTTTACATTGATAAATTACTGCTGTTAGAATTAAGAGTGTTTGTTAGGAAATCCATAGTAGCAATAGTTAGGACTTGTCTTGAATATTGTTTTTAATTCTGCATAGGGTCAGAACCTATGATAATTACGAACTTTCACATGTAAATCTCCTCATCCAATTCACCATTTAAGAATATCATCTTTACATCCATTTGATGTATTTCAAGACCAAATATTTCTGCTATGGCTATAAACATTCTTATTGAAGTAATATGAGTCACTGGTGAATAGGTATAAAAGTAATAAAGACATTCTTTTTTTTTCTATAACCCTTTTATAACAAGTCTTACCTGATACATATATATTGATCCATTTGGTTTCATCTTCCGTTTGAAAATCCATTTTTAGCCTAACAGCTTACAACCCGCAAGACAAGTCTTACCTGATACATATATATTGATCCATTTGATTTCATCTTCAGTTTGAAAATTCATTTGTAGCCTAACGGCTTACAACCCGGAGGAAGATCAACCACCTCTCCAGTATAATTTTATAGGATTAAATCAATCTCACCATTGATAACCTCTTTCCATAAAGGAGCATCCGAAGAAGACATTGCTTCTATATAACTTTAATACTCATTTTCTAATAAATATGTCCAAAAATCATGTCCAAATGATTTAGACGTTCTTGCTCTCTTGTTATGTCTAGGTTTATTTCAGGTTCATTTAATTCTTAGCTCACTTGATCAATATTTATAGTAGTGTTAATAGCTCTTTTGAGACACTATATTATTATTTTCTTTACCAGGAAATTTCTTTTCAAAAAAATACCGCATTCCTTGACTTAATTATCATGTTGAATTGATGTCAGGAATCTCATATTTATATACCAAGAATCGATATGCGCTATTTTTGTGAGCATATCCAATGAATATACAATCAACAGTGTTTGGTCATATTCTTATTTTTTTAGGTTTAGGTATATCACTTTGGCGACATAGTCCCACACTTTCAGGTATTTGTTGGAAGATGTATGATATTTCCATAATTCATATGGTGTCTTATCCAATTGTGTAACATAGTCCCGATGATTATTTCTTATATGTGTGAAGTATTATTAGCATATAATCATGCATGAGTGGGTCTGTATTCGTAAAAATATTTTTCGGAAACCCGAAATTATTTTTACAATTCTAGTAACTATTTATTTCAATTGTATTTTTTAAACACTTCTTGATATTTTCAGTCATAACATGAGTTACAAATGTCTGTTTTCAATGATTTTGATATCGACAGAAAGTTAAGACATAAGGGTACAATTTTCATGTAATATTTTCACTGAAAATAATCAGAAATAAATTAAATTTGGACTTGAAATTTAAGGCATTGCACTGTAACGAACATAATAAGGAAATCCAACACGTGACTTGATTAAATTATTATTTTATTGGGAAAAAAATCAAGTCTTTTGATATTTAGAATATATGGGCCATTATTTCATCTTCTCCAACTTTCTCATGTAAAAAAAAAAAACAATAAAACAAAGTTTCTTCTTCTGCCCTTCTTCCATTTTTGGCCATCATATCAATTGAGAGAAAACAAATTTTTGCTTGCTTTCTTCAAGAATGATACTTGCTTAGTTAGTTGCCTAATCTTTACTTTAGTATTTGTTTGTATTTTAGCATGATGTTTCAAGTCTGACACTTGAATTCATGATGGAACCCAAGTGAAATCCATGATAATATTTCTTAATAGTGTCAATTATGGTGTTGATTAAGTCTAAATTGATAATTATTGTTATGATTTATGGATGAATCGATTTAATTGAGAGAAATCTGATTTTTTTTTTTTGGGTATGTGGTGGCTGTGAGTTGTAACTTGGAAGGAGAGGTGTTGCCATGATCTTTCTTAACTTGTTGAAAGATGGTAGGTCATATTATTCTAGTTTATATTATTATGCAGAAACCTTGTTGTTATTATGGGTGATGGATGGTGAATGAATTTCCTTTGGTGTGGCCGAATGTAAGTCTACTAGCTTGATTGGCCAACTGATGTTTGGGTTGGTCGATTGAATTTTGGTGGTGTTGTTATTAGGGTAGTTGTGGAATCCGTAGGATCGGATTGGTGTCCCACGTAGCGGAAATAGGTTTAACCCATGGATATCAAGTTTGAGTGTAATTTTAAATTATTTAATGAAATACTATTTTTTTTACGAGTGTATAGGAAAAACCAGGACTGAATCGGAGTCCGGAAGCTCCAGAATGAAGCAAAATAAAATCACCGCGTGATACGGTGCAATGCGCCCCCGCAATGTAGTGCGCACCGTGCTGATCTTTTTTTTTTCCCTTATAAAAGCTTCGGCAGTGAGCTGAAGCAATTAGGATATTTTACCCTAATTATTTCTGGTCTTCCCTAAACACTTCAAAACCAACATAAACAGATGTTATAGAATAAAAAATCAAGTTTTTCAAAGTATCATATATTTTTACAAAAACATAAATTTATACTAAATACGCACTTGCATAAATTTTGAATCCAATACACAAACCAAATTAGAATCCAATTATGAAATGTCTCATGAACAATTCTAGGTCACCCAAAGGTGATCAAGTGATTCTAGAATGGTAGCCTTAGCCTAAGCTTTAATCTAGAGTTCCAAACTCTTATTAATTATTCCATGTCCAATATGAACATCTTTGAAATAATTACAAAAATGTTGTGTTTATATTTATAAAGTATTCTAACACAATTGATTAGCCTTATTTCAATATTAAGTTATGTGATCATGCATCTAATACACAAATGAACATAGCTTAGGAAAGATCAAACATTACCTAGTAAGCTTGATGTAAGATCCAATCTACTTCTCCTTTGTTGAAATGGTTGGAGAACCTCCAAGGTGTGCAAGCCCGACTTCAATATCCAATCTTGATTTCCAATGTTAGCAAGCTTCACTTCAAGATCTAATCTTGATTTCTCCTTAAATGAAATTTTTTAGAGACCTCACAAGCTTATCTAAACACTTCTCTAACTTAGGCTAATCTCTCAAGAATTATTTGTGTATAACTTACTCAAGCTTTTGCTTATGCTTGTACTTGTAATTAAAACATTTCTAAAGCTTGCTATTTATAGCAAAACTTAGGCAATTTTTAATTAATAAAAGTTCTAATCAACTTTTAAGTGGGCTTAATTAATTTGTCCAAATATGTATAATTAGTTGTGACTAATCTCCATTGTCTCCCACTTTGATTTAATCCAATTAAATCAAGCCAATGATTGGGAAATGGATTAGTTAAATGTTTGCACTTTGATTTAATCCAATTAAATCAAGCCAAAACCACATATTATTACATATTTACAATTATATAATATCCTCAAATGGTAGAGATAATTATGATTTTACAATTAAGCCCTTGTGTAATTATTGAATTAATCCAATTAATCTAATTAGGTCAAAGTAAATAATCAATGTTATCCAGTAACACTTGATTATTTTAGTTGATAATTATAATATCGAATATTATCTTTTATCAAAAATAATCGGCTACCTAAGTGCTCAACGAGTATATTTCATATTGAGACTCTCTAAGTTCAGAAATGTTCGTCATATAAGCCTAGTTAATATGTACGTAATTCGGCCACCTCTGAATTCACGAAGAACACGAACAACCTTTCTGAACTATACAAGTCAAGGTCATCACATATGTTTAACAATCCCTCCGTCGTAGGCTATCCGAGTTGTGCTTTGGAAACATAGAATATACCGACAAGTTTCCTAAGCACACATATCATGTCTACATGTCCAGGATTCTTTACAACTTATGCGATCCACCCTAGGTGATCGGCTTTGGCCAAAGTCTTTAAGAATCATGACTTAACTCACATGGATTGTAACCACCGGTAGTAATTACTATTATCTATGACGATATTATTACGTACGGGACATAGGAACGTAAATTATATCATGTTGGGATTCAAATAAAATTATGAGAAGACTTTGGAACGACCGGTAAATTTCTCGAAGTCCCGAGAAGAAACTGTACCATATGTCCTTTTGTACTATATATAGTATTTGGGGCATACCTTTTTCATAAGAACTCAGATTTTTATGAATTTTATATCGTCGGAAAGCTTAGACCGAGACCTACAACTTTCACGTTAAATATTTTTCCCAATTCGGACCAGAACCGGGTCAGAAATGCAAGTCAAATTCTGGATAAATAGTGATTTCGGGTTTAAATGAAAATTTCTCAAACTTTCTCCAAGATTCTACACTTTTCTTCAACTAACAAAATATCTAATTGGTCCACTATATAAAAAAGCCACTATTCACTATTATCAAAGAGGGAAAAACGAAATTATAAGGAGAAGAAAAGGGGAAACCGTGAAAGGAGAAGAGGGAAAAGAAGAAGAAGAAGAAGAAGAAGAGGGAAAAGAATAAGAAGAAAAAAAAAGAGGAGAAGATTGAAGCCAAATAAACCATGGCTACCTTTAGAAGCTTGGGGAATGAAGAAATCAAGTGTGGAAAGGTAAGAAACCCATAATCCATTTTCTTAAAATGGTGAAATTGGTGATTTGGCATGAGTATTGTATTGAGTACATGTTTATGGTGATGATTTCATTATTCTTTTCATTTTGAGTCAATAGAAAGATTGGAAAAATTTTATTAGAATGATTTGGGTGAAAATTGGGGTTAATGATAAATTGAAGATAAGAAAAATTAAATCTTTGATGGAATGATGATTTATACATGTAAATGAAGTGAAAATGATGTTTTGTAGTTTGGGTTGTAATATGGAAGTAAAGATATGATTTGTGGTGTTGAATGTTGGGTTGGAAAAGTTTAGAAAGTTATTTGGTGATGGTAATTTGATGAATAAATGAGTGAATGATGATGTTAATATAGTAGTTTTGATGTATAGAATTGGTGATTGCATTGGGTAATACTTGTAGAGAAGGGTAGAAGATATGTGGGAAAAATGGATAGTTGCTTATAAAGTGTTTGTGGAAATATCCCAATGACTTAAATATTTATTTAGGTTAAAATAACACTTAATGGAATGTATTTAGGTGTTGGAAAATGAAAGAATGGGTTTGGAGTGAAAGAAGTTTGTTTGGGAAAATTTTGAAGTTATAGCGACGTTTTGCCGCAAATCGATCCACCCGGATGGTACATATTCTAGCGACTGTAACTGGGGTTTCGAGCTTCCGTTTTATGAACCGTTAATTTTTAAGTAAACTAGACACATAAGGAAATGACATTCTCAAAAATCAGATTTTTTAGACTTAAAATGAAATTTCAGAAAAATTCAGAAGTTGGAGTTAGAGCAGTGACGAACTGGTCCAGTTCTCTGCTGCGTAAGGTGCGGAAAATTCCTTATATCTTGAGTTCTAGGAGTCCAAATCTAGATCCGTAAAAAAATGGCATAAAGTAGACTCATAGAGGAGTATTCTATAAAAAATTCAGCTCCAAAATTTATCCCCTATATTTATACCGAATTTTCAAATTCAGGTCGCTGTCTGTGACTCTTCCGTTTTGATGTAGGAGTTGTAGACGCGTAAAATGATTTGCGTAACCGCGAAACAAACCTCGTAAAAACTCTATAGGGTGCTTTAACGTGTTAGAAACACAGCGAGGGTGATAATTCATGTATTTCACGTTTATTCTTATCTATAGGAATATTCTTGTTGTAGTAGCTAACGAATTTATTCTTATTCGTATATTTAGATCGGCCTCAAGATTCTCAGCGGCCTTCCCCCTGTGAAGGGACTCATCTCAGCCGTATACTGTGAGTGGACACTTTTCTTAAATATGATTTTTATTTCACATTTTAGTACAGACTTATATTTTTTATGTTTTAGGGCGTTTGAAACTTTTCTTTCAGTTACTATGATATTTAATTATGTTTTGAGGAAGAAAATGCTTTTCAAGAAATAGTTTTATAGTTTTTATGATTCACAGTATAGTTTTCATATTTTCTAGGGCATGAGGTAAAAACTCACCCCAATATGTAACTATTACAGAGATACAGTTGGAATTGACGGATTCAGAGAGCATGTGCACATATTGAGGACTGAGGGGACGCTCTCAGATCCTCGAGCCGGGCTAGGGGGATGAGCGATACACAATGCCCCTAGACCCCAGTTTGAGCTTGGGTGGTAGCATAGATCCGTACCCCCAGCTCTAGTTTTTGGCTTGGGGGACGGCGATACGTAACGCCCCAAGACCACCAGTTTCTGAGACAGTAGTGGCATGCTTTAGGGGATGGCGATACGTAACACCCCAAAGTCATGGATTTGCATTGCTGGCTCCAGTTAGGCGTATGGGGGGACGACGATACGTAACGCCCTCATACGTCCAGGTTTTCAGACAGAGATATAGTCTTCATAAAAGTTTTCAGTTTTCGAATTTCAGATTTTCAGAATACAGTTTTCAGAGTTTTAGAATCCAGATTTTTAATAAATAGTTTTCAGAAAGAAGATTCTTAAAGCCAGAGTTTTAAAGATAGTTTTCAGAAAGATGAAGTTTTTAGAACAAGAGTTTTCATAAAAGATATTTGAAAATGTGATTTTAAAGTTAGAAGACCTTTACTTCAGTTTTCAATTTTTGTTCACTCACTTAGATCGTATGACGATCTAATCCCCCTCCAGCCTTTATATTTTTACAGGATTTTCGGAGGACAAGCTCGGGAGGATGGATACTGATGCACTCACTAGGGTTGGAGTCCACCAGTTTAGAGTCAAAGTATTATAGTCCGGTTAGAGTTGCATATATGCATTAGTGTTGTGATAGTTATTACAAGAAGTCCTTAAAGTGTTGTAAAAGAAGTATTCCTAAGTATGCATTAATAAAAGTATTTTATGTTGTTTGAGTTATGGTCTGTACGCATGACATTGCATTAGAATAGTTTACGATGGAGTCAGATAGTCAGAGGCTTATGGGGTTAGCACAGCTATCCCCTGCCGGTAACATCTCTCAGATCGAGGATATTACATGGATACCTAAACCCTTATGGTACACATATGGGCCGACGGATCCTATCTTGCTTCGCACTTGATTACTGAGGGCATCGGTCCACACCCAACAAACATCTAGAGGCTAGACCATGAAATGTTTCTGACATACATGATATCAAAGGGTGGAGAATCTTATACAAAATCAATTCTATCTTATAGTCAAAGGATTACATATGCTACTTGACTCGAGCAGATTTCTATTGACGGTGGTGTGTACTTCCAACTACTATAAATCACCTATGAGTCATTTAGTATTCACTTCAATGAATACCCACATGCTAAACGAGTTTCCAAAACTCATGGTACATCGAGTTAAACCATTGGAACTCCAATTCCAATATATGACATATGCTAGTCTTCTAAGTTATAGGAATTCGACCGTTATTCCAAAGCCAATAACTATGAATATTTACTTTAAGAATAGTTTACACCTAGTGTCAAGACTTTTCGAAGGTGGATGTCATTCTTAACATATCTATACATCAATCTAATACGCATAATGAAAATACCATTATAAGGTATGAAATGAAAAATATAGTTATTTTATTAATAAATAATAAAATATACAAATCTGATTGGCACTTCAAGCACTAACTCCATCAAACTCCTACTTACTTAGTGCCAATCTGGATGGTACCATAGTCTCATCTCCTCCACATGTTTATCGAATAACTTAGGATGTAAGGCCTTGGTAAGCGAGTGTCTTTTCGTTCAATAATCTCTCTAATTACGCAGTATTTCCTTTCCACGTGTTTAGACTTGGAATACGCCCTCGGCTCTTTATCATGCGTGATGGCTCCGTTATTATCACATTATAATGGGATTGAATTCGGAATACTAGGCATAATGTCAAGTTCCATGATAAAATTTCGAATCCAAACAGATTCTTTAGCAGCTTCTGAAGCCGCTATTAATTCCACCTCAGTGGTAGAATTAGCTGTTGAGCCTTGCTCTGAGCAACACCAACTAATCGCACCACCGTTAAGGGTAAATATGTAGCATGATGTAGACTTTCTATCATCTAGATCTCCCTAGAAGTCAGAGTCTGTATAAACCATAACTTGTAGCTCACTTTCTCCATATATTAGAAACTTATCCTAGTACCCTTAAGATATTTCAGGATATGTTTCATGACTGTCCAATGATCATTAACTGGATCAAATTGATATCGGCTAGTCACATTGACTCCGAAACTGATGTCAGGTCTAGTACATAACAGAACATACATTATGCTTCCAATACAAGAAACATATGGAAGTTAGATATTCTAACTCTTTCTTCCTTAGTCTGAGGTGTCATTTTCTTCGAAAGATGTATGTCATATCGAAAGGTACATTTGCTACCTTATAGTTGGTAAAACAATACCTTTCTAATATCTTGTTTATGTACGTTAATTGTGAAAACCCTATAAGCTTCCTAACTCTATCCCGATAGAGCCTTATACCTAGTATATAGGAAGCTTCACCTATATCTTTCATGGAAAAGTTCTTGCAAAGGTAGGCTTTCAAACTTTACATCATCCATATATCATTTTCTATGATAAGAATGTCATCTACATACAAGACTAAGAAAACTATCATGCTCCTACTAACTTTCTTATAAACACATGTTCTTCCTCGTTTTTTATGAATCCAGATAATCTAATTATCTCATGAAAACGACGATGCCGGCTTCTAGATGCCTGTTTAAGTCCATAAATAGACTTTTGGAGTTTACAAACCAAGTTTGAAGTCTCACTGGATACGAAACCCTCTGGTTGTTCTATATAGATATCCTCTTCAATGAATCAATTTAGGAAAGTGGTTTTCACATCCATCTGTTATATCTCATAGTCATGATATGTAGCAATGGCTAAAAGAATCCTAATGGATTTTAGTATGGCTACTGGTGAAATTTTTTTCTCATAGTCAATCTCAAGACGTTGAGTGTAACCTTTTACAACCAGTCGGGCCTTAATGGTTTCCACCTTTCCATCGGCTCCTCGCTTCCTTTTGTAAACCCATTTACAACCAATAGGTTTAACTCATTTAGTAAGTTCAACTAAGTCCCAGGCTTGATTGGCATGCATTGAATCCATTTCGGATTTCATGGCTTCTTGCTATTTTCCCAAATCGATATCCAATATCGCTTCCTTATACGTAATCAGAGCTGTTTCCTCCTAGAGGAGAACATCAAGGCTCAGATCAGATGTTAAAAATAGTCTTTCAGAAGGCTTCAATATTCTATTCGACTTGCGTAGAACATGTGTTGTAGATCATTCACCTAGTTGGATCTCTGGTTCCATCTCAGGTTCCTTAATGTTGGGATCAAACTCATCAAGTTTAATCCCTTTACAATTCGCACTTTCCCTCAAATATTAATTTTCAAGAAAATTTACAAACCGAACAATAAATACATTTTATTGCTCCAAATCGTAGAATTGATATCCTATGGAATTATCATGATATCAAACGAACCTATATTTTTTCCCTTTGGGTGCTAGTTTATCCCACTGTGCAATTCTAACGTATGTGGGACAACCTCAAATCTTTAAATGTCTAAGACTTGAATTTCAACCGAACAATATCTAATAGGGGGTCGTAGAAACAGCTTTCGATGGAAAATGAAACCGGATATGAAAAGACAAAATCTGATCCAAGATCTCGTAGACCCCAAAGAACCTGTCCTCGAAAACCCTTGGAGATAGCCTCAGATGATTTTTGCCAGCAAAATTGGACGCCATAAAAGATGCCAACCTTTTGATAAGTCTTTGTTCAATCAATGAACGTTGATAAAACTTTCTTAATCTCAAAGAAATTCACTATTCACGCTCAAAATATTGGGTGCTTCAATAAGAGGTGTTTTTGAGTTTAAATAGTAACATACTCAAATCCTAAGAGAGCTAAAAAGACTAATATAGCCCTAAACTACTCATTACCAACTAAAAGCCCATAACTCCTAATTTCTAGCCCATTTTAAACCCATAAATAAATAAAATAAACTAACCCAAATAATAAATAAAAACGGTCGTCTAAGTTGATTCCATACATGCAAATAAATAATAAATAATCTTAAACGAACGAAATCGATCCATGCTTCTCCTCGATGACTTGGGTCAAGTGTATAACTCTTGAACCCTCTTCCTTGAAGTCCAATTGGTCTCGAACCTGCTTGTTCAATTCAGCTACATGATGTTGGGCCAGGCTGCCATAGCGTCCTTGATCTTCCGAGCTCTGTGTCTTGTAATTGATCCATCTGGCACATGGATTGGATCAATTGTGGTTTGGACCAAACCAGATGCAGCCAGGATCACATCATCCCCTCACTCTTGAAAAGGATTCGACCTCGAATCGACACCTGCATTAAAAGGGGACAAATCAGAAATATTAAATGAAGCAGAAACATTATACTCACCAGACAGATCAAGCTTATATGCATTATCATTGATCCTTTCGATGACTTGAAAAAGACCATCTCCTCGAGGTTAAAGCTTGGATCTTCGTTGAGCCGGAAACCTTTTTTTACACATGTGTAACCAAACCCAATCACCAGGCTCAATCACCACGCGTTTACGGCCTTTATTCGTATGAGAATCGTACTGCTCATTTTTCCGTAATATGTGTTCACGTGTTTTCTCATGTATTTGTTTCACCAATTCTGCTTTCTTTTTCCCATCTAAACCTACTCTTTCCTCAATAGGCAAGGCAATAAATCCAATGGTGTTAGTGGGTTAAAGCCATATACAATTTCAAAAGGTGAATATGAAGTAGAAGAATGAATGCACATATTGTATGCAAACTCTATAAATGGCAAACACTATTCCCATGATTTTAGATTATTAGTAACTATGGTGCGAAGTAATTGAGTCAAAGTCCTATTAACCACCTTTGTCTGTCCATCTGTTTGGGGGTGACACGTAGTAGAATAAAGTAATTTTGTCCCTAACTTACCCCACAAAACCTTCCAGAAATGACTCAAGAACTTGACATCTCTATCAGAAACTATACTCCTAGGAATCCCATATAGTCGTACTATTTCCTTAAAGAATAAATCTGATATATTAGTGGCATCATCAGTTTTATGGCATGCAATAAAGTGTGCCATTTTGCTAAATTATCAACCACTACAAAAATCGAATCCTTACCTCGTTTAGTCCTAGGTAAACCCAACACAAAATCCATCGAAATATCTACCCATGGTTCACTAGGTACAGGTAATGGAGTATATAATCCATGAGGCTTCACCTTAGATTTGGCCTTTCTACAAGTGAGACACCGATCACAAATTCGCTCTATATCACGCTTCATCTTAGGCCAGTAAAAATGTTCCTTTAAGGTTTCTAGGGTCTTACTAATTCCAAAATATCCCATTAGTCCACCTCCATGAGCCTCTCTCACTAATAGCTCACGCATATGCATAATTTATTTTCTCTAAACAGAAATCCCTTATGCTGGTAGAATTTACTAAATGCAGATTTAACACATGCAGCATATATATCACAAAAATCCACATCACATGCATAAATCTCTTTAATAAATTCAAACCCTAACATTTTAGCACCTAAAGAAGTAAGTAAAATATACCTGCGTGACAAGGCATCCGCAACTACATTTTCCTTACCTTGTTTGTAGCGAATGATGTACGGAAATGTCTCTACAAACTCCATCCATTTAGCATGCCTCTTGTTCAGTTTTCCTTGCCTTTAAGGTGTTTCAAACTCTCATGATCTGTGTGTATCACGAACTCTTTAGGCCATAGGTAATACTGCCAATTCTCCAGAGCTCGAACAAGTGCATACAACTCCTTATCATACGTGGGATACCTCAAAGCTGCCCCACTCAACTTTTCACTGAAGTACGCAATAGGTATTTTCTCTTGCATCAATACCTCCCCAATACCTATGCCACTTGCGTCACACTCTATCTCAAATGTGCTCTCGAAATTAGGTAGTGCGAGGACTGGTGCACTGCATAACCTCTCCTTCAGAGTCTGAAAGGCACTCTCTTGAGCTTCACCCCACTGAAATCCAACAGTCTTCTTGACTACCTCAGTCAATGGTGCTGCTATACTACTGAAGTCCTTCACAAAACGCCTGTAGAAACTTTCCAATCCATGAAAACTTCGTACCTTTGACACTGTGGTAGGTGGTGGCCAATCTCTAATCGCTTTAACTTTCTCCTCGTCCATCTCTATGCCATTTGTAGTCTCTACAAAACCAAGAAAAATGACTATTTCCATGCAAAATGTTCATTTCTTATAATTAGCAAATAATCTTTCTTTTTCTTAAAATATCAAGCACACTTTTAAATGATCTACATATTCATCTAAAGATTTACTGTATATTAATATGTCATCAAAATAGACTACTACAAACTTCCCTATACATGTACGTAACACATTATTCATAAGTCTAATAAAAGTACTATGGGCGTTTGTTAAACTGAAAGGCATTACTAACCACTCACATAACCCATACTTAATTTTAAAAGCGGTCTTTCACTCATCACCCTCTCTCATACGAATCTGGTGATATCCACTCTTAAGGTCAATTTTAATGAAAATCTTAGGCCCATGCAGTTCATCTAACATATCATCTAGTCTAGGAATGGGATGTCGATACTTTACCGTGATATTATTGATGGCCACAAAAATCCACGCACATACGCCACGTCTCATCCTTCTTAGGCACTAATAACACCAGTACTGCACACGGGCTCATACACTCTCATACATAACCCTTCTCCATCAGTTCCTCAACTTGCCTTTGAAATTCTTTGGTCTCCTCAGGATTACTCCTATATGCGGGTCTATTAGGAATGACCAGCCCCGGGCAAGAAATCAATCTAATGTTCTATCCCTCGAATTAGGGATGTCCTCCGTGAGTATGTCTTCAAATTCCTGTAAAAGAGAAGAAATAGAAACATGAAGTGAATTGTTAGTGTTAGTAAGTAAAGAAAAATATGGTGTGTCTTATACCTAGTAGCAACATGATTTTGCTAGTTTTGTAGGCTCTCCTCGCTTCTCCCTCACCAAGATTAAAAAACTCTTTTTCACTCTCTCTTTCTTCTCACTTTCTCCCCCGGCCCCCTTTCCTTTGGGTTTACTCTCGGTTCTAATCCCAGTGTTTCCCCCACTCTCGTGTTTAGATCCCATTTTCTCACTATTATCACTCTTACCCCCCAAGGATGCGGCTTCTTTCTCTCTCTATTTTTCTCCTTCTAAATGTAATTTGACTTGATCATCATGAACCTGTCTTGGTGTCAAAAAAAATGGCAAGACCAAATAATCACAGTCTTCTGGGAAGACTAAGGATATATCCAAGATGTCTGCCTATATTGTGGCAAACAGGGTCACTGGAAGCGTGACTGCCATGAGTACAAGGCATAGATCAAGGAAGTGAAGACGGGCAAGACCCCGGCTTCAGGTATGTTTGTTATTGAAATAAACATGTCAAATACTGGTTTTAAAAATTAGATTTTGATTCTAGAAATGATACTCACATATGTACTAATGTGCAAGATATGCAGATTAGTAGGAGATTGACTTAAGGAGAGATCGACCTGTGAGTCGGAAATAGGACGAGAGTTGCTGTTTTGGTCGTAGAGACCTATGTTTTGAATTTTCCCTCAGGGCATGTAATTACATTAGGTGACTGTTATTTTGTACCTAATTTGACTATGGACATCATCTCTGTATCTAGTTTAACCCGATGCGGGTATTCCTTTGTATTTCGGAACACTGGCTGTTTTGTATATAAAGATGATATTTTGATATGTACAGCATATATTAATAAATGTATTTATATTTTGAATATAATTGAATCTCAAACATATAACATGACAAACAAAAGGCTCAAATTGAGTAAAACAGATGAAGCTTATTTGTGGCATTGGGACACATTAACAAGACTTGAAGAGTGGATACTTCGACGGATTTGATCCTAATTCATATGATGTCTGCGAATCATGTTTATTAGGCAAAATGCCTAAAACATCTTTTAGTGGTAAGGGTGTACGTGCCACCGAGTTGTTAGCCCTCGTTCATAGTGACGTAAGTGGGCTCATTCATTTCTTTTTCCCGTTGGATGCCATGAAACAGTTAATTTATTGGTGGAATTATGAGTTGGGACGTTTTCTGATTCGGTAACTGATGAGGTATTTTGGTTAAGTCATTTGTGGGCATGGGCTCGTGGGATCTCTGAGTTCAATATGAATTTGGGCTTAACTTAGTGGGTTTCGGGTTTTGGGCTTTGTGGTTGGTCTGGTGATGAAATGTCGATTTTACCCTCGAGCCCAAATTTGGCCCGTACAATGGTGACTTCAATATCGCGGACCAGGTAGTATCATTTGCATTCTTATTTGGTATCCACCAATTGTTATGACATGAAAAAGATAACTTGGCAGGCTGTGGCAGTTTATCCATGGATGGGCCCATGAGGTCTACTGATGGTTGAAATTTTGGACTGCACATGTGGAAAAATTGGTTCAACCATCTTTTTTGCTTTCTAGGGATCATCTTCAAGTAAGCACCGACTTTTGATTTCCTCTTTTTGTGGCGCTTTGGGATCAGATTTTGTTCTAGCTGTGAAGAATCTTCTTTGTTTGGCTTAACTGCGGGGTCACCCTGTGTGTTAGCTAGAATACATGGAGATGGGCCTACCATGTAGTCATTATCTACTGTAGCTATTTTTTCTACAATGTCTATCCTGCGACATCCTACGACATTCTTTATCACCTTGAGGAATCAGCATGGCTTTGGAAGCACTAAAGGTGACTTTTTCATCTTGAACTCTCATTGTCAGTTCATCTTTCTGCACATCAATGATCGCTCTGCCTATTGCTAAGAAAAGTCTCCCAAGGATAATTCGAACGCCATGATCCTCTTCCATTTCAAGAACAAGGAAGTCAGCATGAAAGTAAAACTTATCCACTTTAACCAACACGTCTTCTACTATTCCTCTCGGGTAGGTGAGGGATCTATCCGATAACTGTAATGTGATTTTGGTTAGATTTGTCTCACATATATCCCATTATTTATAGATATATAAGGGCATGAGATTGATACTTGCACCCAAATCGCATAGAATCTTACTAAAATATCGATTCCCAATAGTGCACGGTATGGTAAAGCTGCCAGGATCCTTCGGCTTTAGAGGAAGTTTCTTATGTATGATGGCACTACACTCATCTGTGAGTGCTATTGTTTCAAAATCAGCCAGCTTCCTCTTCTTGGACATTATCTCCTTCATAAACTTCACATAGCGAATGGGATTTTTATATAGATTTTTTTTTTAAAGATATCTATAAACTTGGCAAACTGAGTAGCCAAAAGTTTCCTTTTAAAGCACTGAGGGTATGGCAAAGTTTTCTTCGGGATGAGAGGTGGCTTATATGAGGGAACTACGACATTGTTCTCTTATTTCATCATTATTTCCTCATGAAGTGTCGTTTCTTTGTCATTGCAGCTTTAGTCCTTATGAGTATCACTAATCTCTTTCCCGCTCCTAAGGATAATGGATTGACACTGTTCTTAAGAGTTGACCTCAGTATTATTAGGAAATGTCCATTTCTGTTGATTAGCCATGGAATAAGTAGTTTTCCCCAATTTGTACTTCTAAAGATTTCATTGTTGCTCCGATATTGCCCATATGTGTAACATCCTCGACCTGTGAGATATTACCGGCAGAGGATAGCAATGCTAACCCCATAAGCCTCTGTCTAACTAACTGTGTTCTAAGCTATGCAATGTCATGCAAGGAACTATAACTCAATTTAAAATATTTTTGTTTCTCATATCTGTATACGGAAATTACTTTATCCTCACATGTAACAACAGATACTTATAAAGACCCACACTTTTCTAGTATATACATTATGAAACTTTATACTGACACTGATTGAACTCTCTCATGCAACAAGACCTGATGCTGGTGGACTCCAACCCTGGTGACTGCATCAGTATCCATCCTCCCGAGTTTTTCCTCCTGGAATCCCTACAAAACAACTAAAAACTGGTGGGGGGTTAGATTGCTATACAATCTAAGTGAGTGGACTAAAATCGAAAACTGAAGTAAAAGTCTTTTAACTTTAAAATCATACTTTTAGAAATATCTTTTATAGAAACTCTATTTCTTTTGAAATCTGTTTCTGAAAATCTGGTTTCTGAAAACTATTTGCTAAGAATCTGGATTCTGAAACTCTGAAAACTTTATACTGAAAATCTGAAAAAAAAAAAAAAAAAAAAAAAAAAAAAAACTGTGTACTGAAAGTCTGAAAACTGCTCTACGTCCAGAACCATAACTCAACTGGACGTCTCTCTATACCCAGGATCATCACTCAACTGGGTGTACTCTAGAACTGGTGGTACCCAACGTCCAGGACCAATGGCAACGTAGAGCTCTACACCCAGGACCATAACTCAACTGGCAGTGTAGCCACCAAGTTCTGAACCATGTAGTCCCTATACCTGCTCGAGGATCTGAGAGCGTCCCCTCAGTCCTCCACATATGCACATGCTCTTTGTATCCGTCAATTCCAACTGTGTCTGAAGTTACATACTGAGGTGAGGTTTTACCTCATGCCCCGAAAACCATAAATCTCAAGTTTAAAATGTGTCTTTTATAAATCACAATTATCTGAAAAATGACTGTTGATCAGGCAACAAGAAGCACTAAGCTTAAAATTCAATAAACAAACTAAAGCATTAAACATAATATAATTAAATCAATTATTAAGCATGTGAATATTGTGCTTCATCACTTCCCTAGATTAAAAATAAAATCCTGGGATTATGGGATCCACCTTTACTATTTCTAATTTAGAAATTTCCCTTATTATTATATATATAAATTTGCATGATATTATCAACTGATCATATAGGCGGTATCCCAATTTAGTCATGTTATAATTAATTCCAACCGACCATAAAGGCAGTATCCAATTTAGTCAGGTTAAAATTAATTTAATTAAGTTCAACCGACCGTAAATGCGGTATCTAATTAAGTCAGGTTTTAAGATAATTTATATATTATAATTTAAGGGAGATTAATCTAAATTATCATAATAAAAATTTCACCCTTCCACCCATCAGAAATTAACTACAAATCATAAAATAAATAAAAAGTAAATAAACTACTATTACTGCTAAAAATAACAAGATATAGTTCTTAATCTCCTATTAGGAACCTCAGGAAAGTATGAAAATTTCAAATGAATTCGGCCTCAATTTATAGGCAAAATTTGGTCCCATGTGTAGCGACGCTTGAAAGTCTTCGCGTCGTGACGCGCCGTTGATTTATGAAATGTTTATGTGACTTTGACGAGATGATGACACGTGGGACGCAGTTGTCAGTAGACTGAATTATTGGCTCTACGTTGCGCGCTGCGACTCTTACGTCATGCTGACGTAAGGAATGACCCATGGTGTCGGCAGGCTGAATTATTGTGCTGACATCATGATGACAAGTGTCTGCAGAATAATGACTATGGCTCGTCGCAACGCAGAGAACATGTGTGTCTCGAGGCATGAAATGACAATTTTACCCTTTTGTCTGTTTTTCGCTGTTTTGGCCCTGATTTGATTCAAGTGAATCTTTAAATCTTATTTATCTACAAAATACACAAAACACATCAAAATATTCACGAAACTCAAGAAACTAAACAAAATATTAAGTCAAATGGGCGGTAAATAGTGATATATTTTCCGCTCATCATACCCCCAAACCTAACATTTTACTATTCCTCGAGCACAACAAAAAATACAATACAATAAACAGCTTTAAAATAAAACTAAACTAAGCCACTTTCGTAGGGATCACGGTTGCATTTAGCGTATGCAACAAGCTTTTAAACCCCTAGGTGTCCCAAGTGGACGAGTTGTAGTCTCGTGAGGGCTTACAACAACGATATCCACAAAAGTCAAATGCACCCAAAAGCAAAAAGATCAAACAAGTTAGTGACTAAACAAGTGAAATCTTATCCAAGTTAATAGATGTTTTCTTTCTTTCTAAATTACCAAATAAGTCAATTCTCCGATTATTTTTACCATTCTACATATACACAACTAACAAAGTATTAATCAAATCATTGTGCCCACAATATTCATAAGTGTAGTTAAAAAGAGAGTAATATTTTTGTCCTAAAGTTATATCAGAATTCATACCTTATTTAGCAATGGAATTTTTTTTATTCATAACATCTTCAATCCATGTAGCGAGCTTTGGGTCAGTGACTCCCAAGATAATTGGCTTTAGGGCACTAGGTGTTAAGAAACCCCTACGGACTTAATTACTCATATCTCATATGTTAAAAATTTCACCGTTGGACGTGAATAATCACTGTTTATTGAGGTAAGATGTCCGGTTATTAAGTAGAAACTTTTTAATTATTAACTCAGGCTTCACCATTTGACGTGAACAATCACTGCTTACTGAGGGAAGATGTTTGGTTACTAAGTAAAAGCATGGTTAATTATTTATATACATAAATTTTTTTAAATTCCATTGCTTTTAGATGCTTCCTCCAATAAACTAGAGCACTGAATATTACAAATTTTTCACTTACGACTCATGATCGTATGTTACAATGCATATTGATAATACATGTCTACTTAGTAAATGAAGATCTTATTTTAATCAGTATTATGGAGAATTTACAAATTTAAATAATTCAAAAGGAAATAAACAAAAAATAATTTGTTACGAAATACATATACCTGTCGGGCAAGGGTAGCCACAATTGGAACTTGATCTTAATGAATTCAGGTAACTTGGTTAACATAGGAATATAGTTAATTGGGTTATTCTGGATGTTTACATCTCACCATCGGAAGAGGCTTTTTCATATCTTCGTGTTCCAGGTTAGCAAACTAATTTATTACACATGTATAAGAGAATCAATTCATCTTTAAAATAATATTGTGTGGAATCACAACCCTAGATACTTGGTTTCTTTATTATTAATTTCCTTTGTTTTATTTAGCAAATCCATATTCAACCAACCAATTAGCAATCATTCTTTTCTCACCCTAATTAGATACATGTAAATAAATCCAATCAATAATTAATAATAACAATAGAAATTAAGTCCTCATAGGGTCGATATTTTTATACTACTTGAGCGATACGTGCGCTTACGTTACGTGTGTGATTTCACCGATAACTGACAACACTACAGTTGGCTGAGTACCTCAAAGATCATTCGGATCCTGTGGAGGGACAAACGAAAATAGCCAAGCAACTACGAGAAGAGATATGGTCGACTTCTTGTGCAAGAATTACCTCTTGAGAGGACTTGACAATACCATGTACAATATGCACCAAGGCATGACTTTTGTGAAGATTCTCTGAGAATCTATCGAGAAGAAATACAAAATCGAGGATACCGGGCAGAAGAAATTTATCGTGGGTAGGTTCTTGGACTACAAAAGAGTAGATTCAAGGAGGTGATGTCTTAGTTAGGTGAACTTCAGTTAATCATTCATGAAATATTGGATGAGGGAATGAAACTCTACGAGATGTTTCAAGTTGCCACAATCATTGAAAAGTTTCCTTCATCATGGAAGGACTTCAGGAGCTATCTGAAACACAAAAACAAACAGATGAGTCTTAAAGATCTTAGAGTCTGATTGAGGATCGAATAGAATAATAGGAAGTCCGAGAAGGCCAGCTACAAGACTATGGAGTCCAACGCCAATATCGTTGAGGATAGAAATGGTAGCAAAAAGAGAAAGAATAGTGGAGTTGATTCTTCCCAAGCAAATAAGAAATTCAAGGGGAAGTGCTACATCTGTGGAAAAAGTGATCACATGTCAAAGGACTGCATAAATAAGAAGTCTCAAGATAAAGGTAAGAAAAATAAAAATGAGGCCCATGTCATTGAGGATAACTAGCTAACTGATGAGATCTCAAAGATGAACCCCTCAGCAGTTGTAACAGAGGCCAACTTGGTTGGAAATCCGAGAGAATAATGGGTAGATACCAGGATGACTCGTCATATCTGTGCTGATAGTTAGATATTTTCCTCGTATCAAAAGGTCGATAGTGGTGATCATCTGACAATAGGAAACTCTTCTACCTCTAGAGTGGTTGGATAATGCACGGTGGTTCTGAAGATGACATCTGAGAA
Source organism: Zanthoxylum bungeanum (assembly GCA_019454045.1). Classification (NCBI taxonomy): domain Eukaryota; kingdom Viridiplantae; phylum Streptophyta; class Magnoliopsida; order Sapindales; family Rutaceae; genus Zanthoxylum; species Zanthoxylum bungeanum. Next base: position 26,849 of record SKCR01041003.1, read on the forward strand.
AAATCTTACATTGAATAATGTCTTGCATGTTCCTGATATTCGGAAGAACTTGGTTTCAGGTTCGCTCCTTACCAATAATGGTTTTAAGCTTGTATTTGTTTCTGATAAGTTTGTACTGACCAAGAATGATGTCTATATAGGAAAAGGATACCTCATTGAGGGCATTTTCAAGTTCAGTGTAATGACTGTCAATCGACACAGTGATAATAATAAAGCTACATCTTCCGCTTATATTATTGAGTCATAAAATGTATGGCATAGGAGGTTGGGACATATTAATTATGAGACAATGCGTAAATTAATTAACATGAACCTTATACCTAAATTTACAATTAATAACCAACATAAATGTGAGGTATGTGTCGAAGAAAAAATTAACAAATGATCATTTCATTCCATAGAATGAAGTTCTGAACCCTTAGAACTTTTACACTCTGATGTGTGTGATATGAATATTGTGCAAACAAGAGGTGGTAAAAGTATTTTGTCACTTTTATCGATGATAGCACAAGTTTCTATTATGTGTATTTGCTGAGGAGCAAAAATGAAGCTATGAGAGCTTTATACACTATAAGAACGAAATTGAAAATCAACTTGACAAGAAAATCAAAAGAATTAGGAGTTATAGAGAAGGTGAATATGTGTCACCATTTGGTGAATATTGTTCCAATCATTGAATTATTCATGAAACTACTACTCCTTATTAATCTCAACAAAACGGGATAATGGGACGCAAAAATCGAACGTTGAAGGAAATGATGAATGTCATGTTGACAAGCTCTGGTTTACCCCAGAACTTGTGGGGGGAAGCCTTGCTTTTCGCCATCTACATTCTGAACAAGCTACCTCACAGAATATTGGACAATACACCATATGAATTATGGAAAGGTCATGTATCTTCCTTCAAATATCTGAAAGTGTGGGGGTGTCTCGCCAAAGTGATGGTTTCTAACCCTAAGAAGGTTAAAATAAGATTCAAGACTGTTGATTGTATATTCATTGGATATGCTCACAATAATAGTGCATATCAATTCTTGGTACATAAGTCTGAAATTCCTGACATCAATCCAAATATGATAATTGAGTCAAGGAATGCGAAATTCTTTGAAGAGATATTTTCTTGTAAGGTGTAACATCCCGCCTAGGCCAGGATGCTACCGGCAGGAGACAGGCTAAATCCATCTCCATAAGCCTCTGAATCTAACGAAATTTCGGCATGATGTATTCGTAACATCATGCAACCTAACATGTAGCCAGCATCCATACACAACAAGAATACAACAATCTCGGCCTCAGGCCGGAAACTCAACTTCAATGCAATACTCAACAAGGCCTCAGGCCTGAACTCAAATAACAACTACACTATTACATAATCTTTACTTATATAATACAAATGCAAGATACAAAGACAAGGGCCGTGAGGACCCATAACTCGACCCATGACTCTCTTAACTGCAGTTGGGGTGATCCACTGTCTTCAGAGTCTTCACAGAATCCAACTAACTCAGCATAACCGCTACTAACCTGCAAAACCAACCAGTTGATATGGTGTAAGTCATAATGAATCAGTAAGTAAACATACTCATAACTTTAGCGTTCAAAACACATACAAGGTCTAGGTTAAGTTTCTGTATAAACTCGAGTTATTTATAAAACCAATTAAGCATACTCAAAGTTTGAAATAACCATAACTCTTATCCATTTTATTTCCTTTCTACTTGCTACTAGTCTTTCTAACTATTGTTTATGCACTTACAATCCCGAAACTCTTACAACATCTATAACTTTTTTTTCACTAAGGCAAATCTTACCATGTCCTCGCTGCAATACTCAGATACCTAATGCTTATCCACTTACTCGTTTGCTACACCAATCTGGTTATTGATTAAACTTATCTTTATTTTATTTCATTGAAATATCATCAAATTGGATTTATAAGCTAACTTTTCTATCAATCATTCATTTGTTGACCGTCTTACAAACTATGTACTAGCTCCATCATTAATATACTTCACATGCAGGTAACTGAAATTACTTGCATATCTAATCATCACATTATGATACACATAAGCAATCTAGCGTACTGTAAATCTAACGTTTCATATAATCATATTGAAACTTATTAAGCTTTAATTCTATAAACACACGCATTTATAAATTTCTATTTTCACTTAATAATACAGTACATGTATATGAATTCGGGTTATCAACACCGCCATCATGCATGTATATAAACTACATACAACTCAAATGATATCTAAAATGTATAAACGTAAATATAACTTGTAAACTACTTTTTATTATGGCATGTTATATTATTTAGAATATTCTTTCTAAAACTTTCTTTGAAAAACTGTTTTCTAAATTCTGTTTCTGAAAACTCTTTACTGGAAGTTTTCTTCTGAAAACTCTTTACTAAAGACTTTACTTGAAAACAGGTTTCTACTTTAAACTTTTGAATCTCTTATAAAACTCATGTTTCTGAAATCTATTTTCTGAAAACTGTGCTTTGAAAATCTAATATAAGAGTGTATAAAATCTGGAATCTGAAAGCTGAAAATCTGAAAACTGAAAACTGTTTCCAGGAAAACGACTCAACTGGGTGTCTCTGAAACTGGTGGTGCACTACGCCCAGGAAAATGACTCGACTGAACGTAGAGCTCTATGCCAGGAAAACGACTCAACTGGACATGACCACCTCTAGAGTCCAGGTACACGAACCTAAGCCGTTGTCCTGACTCTCTACATGTGCACATGTCTCTGAATCCGTCAATTCCAACTGTATCTCAAGTTACATACTGGGGTGAGGTTTTATCTCATGCCCCGAAAACCATAAAACCATAATCTGTAACTCAAACTGTAGAAAGAAACATTTTTTGAAATACGATTCTTTTCAAAGCATATGAAATCTCTTTTTAAAACATTTGAAATTGTTGAAAACATTGTTATCGTTTTCTTAACTACTGAAAACTAAAACACACATACACACATGCACATGCACATATGCATTTTCTCATGCTTCTCTCTACTCTAGCCATGACTTCTTCTATAATGATCTTACAAACTACATGCTCAAATATCAACAGAATGCTTGTTCAAACCAAAACATGCTACATTTATCTATTTATATGCACACATTCAACCAACATAACTTAACTTACCTCTATAACTTACCGTGCTGGTGGCTCACAAACCATAATTTGCATAATTTATATTCATACACACACAATCGAAGTTCTTCTACTACATCAAACATCAAAAGTAAACGAGTTCCAATATCTTAGTTCTTAAACTTATTCGCTATTTTCCAACTATCTACTTGTACTCAAGAATCTAATGTCATAATCTTTATACATTCTCATGGTATGCATATACTGCTCATTTAGGCTCTTATCACATTACATACTCGTAACTTTACTCATGTTGCTAATATTCTTATGTAACGCATAATTACAAACTTTTCTTCATAATACTAGTTCATATACGTTTATCTCGTTTATAACTTAATCCCATTCCTAGGGTCCCATTCCCTAGGGTGTAGTTTATACATCCCTCATACCCAAGTCTTATTAAATTATATTTATGACCTTATTTATATGTTCTTATCTAAATATACATACATGTGCGTCTCATACTTCTATATGCTCATACTCATTTCTTACTCATACCTTTGCTTATAATCGCTTATTCTTCTCTATATGCGTATCTAGTTACACTTGCTTCTTTCTCCCATATTCATCTTTATATATAAATATATACTTGTTTCATGCATATTCTATACACAATTCTAGTACATAATTAATTCCGAACACTACTAAATCTTTTAAGTATTAGAGGCATGAGTTACTTACCTGGCTAGGCGGACACTCCTAATCCCGGTCCGATCTGTCAAAACAAATCACATCATCTGTCAGAACCGCTATTTGCGGAACTTTCTACTCATCTACAATAAACTACGGACTTTCTCGGAATACTCAAATTCTCACCGACTCTACGGTCTAAGTTCCATTACTCTAATATGTCTTTCTATACTATTCTAAACTAACTAGATACCTCAGATTCTCACTTTACACGTTTGCGATAAAACTTGCGGAAAAGTTTTCGCAAACACTACGGAAGGGTCTCAAACCCTCCGAACTAATTCAGAAATACTCAATTACTCTCGAAATACATTATTTACATCATAACTATGTTTACGGCCATCTACGCTCAATCGCACGAGAAACTCTTTTTACCGGAATCTCACTAATTCTACCGGATCGATCATATCTCATCTGATTCTCCCCGGATTCTACCACATTTATCGTTTTAACATATTAAAACATATCCAATTTATATACAGGCAATTCGCTAAACTACGGAACTACCGGAAACATCCGAATATAAATCGATACACTTTAAAATATCAAATTTTGAACGAAAGTTGAACCGAAATTCCGAGGCCATATTCGAACTTCCAACGGCCATACGAACGCGCTGGTGCGATCGGAATTCTGATCGGAGTTACTGTTCATCTGGGTCTACTATTCATCCGAATCTCCTTTCCTCGTTTCGTGTGCAACCGGCTGATGTTCGGTGAAACCGACTCCGCATACTCGTAGTACTCGTCGAGGGCTTCGATTCGGTAGGTGGCTGGGGCCGTGAAACGAACCGACGAGTCGGATCCACGAAATCCATTTCACGCCCAAATCTCTCCCCGGCGTTTCCGTTGCCGGCGCTTTTCCGGCCGTCGCCTGCCACCATCTGGCTCGCCGTCGCTGGGGGGTCGGATCTGTACCGGTGTGCCGGCCTGAGGTGGCCGGAGAGTTGCCGCCGGCGAGAGGTTCTTTACCATGGGCGATTTTAGGGTGCGGGTGAGGGGGTGGAAAAGGTTGCCAAATTTGCTATTTTTAAAAACTTGAAGGCTTTATATACTAGCAGGGAAAATATCAAATAAGCCCCCGCGAAATTGCAGTTTAGCCCCAATCATAGAACCTTCTGGAATATCGCATTTTCGGAGCCCTTGTGCTGTGATTCTCGAAAAGTACTGAACACAAAAGTTGTTCGTCTCAGAAAAATGAGTCCGATGGTCTAAAAATCAACTCGATCGGAGTTCGTTTGCCAATTCTGTGGCCAAAACTGTAAATTTTATGCGTTTTACGAAAATCGCGTATCTGACTTTTGATCCCACGCGTTTTCCAACACGACGAACATTCATAATCTATTATTCTAACTCACATCACTTAAACTCTTATTCTTCATCATCATCATGCATCGAGACTAAAACATCCGTCCGGAAATCTTCTAGAACAGTCCCGAAAATCTGGGATGTTACATAAGGAAAGACAAAGAACAGAGTCTCTCAAAAAACTATTCATACTGTTGTAAACATTGATAAAATTAACCAAGAATCAGATCAACATGAAAATATTAAGGAAAATAAGCCTAGACTTAGCAAAAGAGTTAGAACTTCTAAGTCATTTTGGCCTAAATTTCTGACATACCTGTTAGTAGACCCGGCCAAGGTTCTGGTTTGGAACCGGACCCGAATCGGTTGGAATCGGACGGTTCCGGTTCCAACTGGTTCCGATTCCAATTCTGGTTGGAACCGGTTTGAATTTATATACTAATTTTTTTTTAGATAAGAATTTTATTTGTAATTTAATGTAATTATACAATGTAAGTGTATTATATAAATTAAATTCATAATTGTAAATTATATTGATTTATCAATCTCAATTTTTTATTTTTTTTTTTAAAAAAAAAACCTATTGGAACCTGAACCGAAACAGGAACCAAACGGTTCGGTTCCGGTGCGGTTCCAGTTCTGATTCTGGTTCCGGTTCCACTTTAGTGTGGAACCGGAACCGAACCGGAATTAACCAATTCGTTTTTGGTTCCACACAAAGTGGAATCGGAACCGCGGGCCGGGTCTACCTGTTAGAAAATGAGCCTCAAAGCTATAAAGAAATAATGTCTTCATTGGAGGCCCCTTTATGGAAAGAGGCTACCAATATTAAGATTGATTCCATCCTACAAAACTATATTTGGGAGTTTGTTGATCTTCCTCCAGGTTGTAAGCCACTAGGCTACAAATGGATATTCAAACGGAAAATGAAACCTGATGGATCAATAGATAAGTATAAGGCAAGACTTGTTATAAAATGTTATAGACAAAAAGAAAGCACTGATTACTATGATACCTATTCACCAGTGACTCGTATCACATCAATAAGAATGTTCATAGTCATAGCAACTATATTTGGTCTTGAATACATCAAATGGAGGTAAAGATGAAATTCTTAAATGGTGAACTAGATGAAGAGATTTACATCGAACAAGTAGAAGGTTTCAATATTCCTGGACAAGAACAAAAGATGTGCAAACTTGTAAAATCCTTATATGAATTAAAAAAAGCACCTAAACAATGACATGAAAATTTTGGCAAAGAGATGTTGTCAAGTGGGTTTGAAATCAATTAGTGTGATAAGTGTGTATACACCAAGTCAACTCAAAAATGATATGTCATTGTATGTCTATATGTAGACGATATGCTGATAATGGTAATAATCATGAGATGATTCAGTCTACCAAGAAAATATTGACCAAGAAATTTGATATGAAAGATTTAGGAGTAGCTGATGTGATTTTAGGAATTAAAATTCTCATAACATCATATGGGTATATATTATCTCAGACTCATTATGTTGAGAAAATACTTGAAAAATATAATAAAAGAAATCTAAATATGGATAGAACTCTGGTAGATCTAACTCTTTATTTATCAAAGAATACTGGCTCAAACTTATCGCAATTGGAGTACTCGAGAATCATCGAAATTCTTGTGTATCTCATAAATTACACACGACCTGATATCGCTCAAGCTGTAAATAGACTTAGCAGATATACGAGCAATTCACGACATAACCACTGGAAAGACATAGTAAAAGTTTTGAGGTATCTGAGAGAAAATTCAAAACATGTCTATATTATACGAGATATCCTACTGTTCTAGAGGGATACAATGATGCTAACTGGATATTTGATACAGCGGATTCCAAATCTACGAGTGGATTTATTTTCACACTTGGAGGTGCAGTCGTGTCATGGAAATCCTCGAGATAAACATGTATTGTCCGGTCTACTATGGAATCGGAGTTCATAGCATTAGACAAAACAACGGAAGAAGCAGAATGACTTCAAAATTTCGTAGAGCATATTCCAAATTGGCCCAAACCAGTGCTAGCAATAAACATACATTGTGATAGTCAGCTATTGGGAGAGCCTAAAATACAATGTATAATGGTAAGTCTCGACACATACGATGCATATATAATACCATACGACAACTGCTCTTGAGTGCCATAATTTCAATAGATTATGTCAAATTGAAGGAAAACTTAATGGATCCACTTACTAAAGTTTACGTAGAGAGCAAGTTGAGAAGTCATCGAGAGGAATGGGCTTGAAGTCTGTAAATTAAGAATTGTCACTGTTGAAACCCTACCTAGATGACTATAGATCTGAAGATCTGGGTTTAAAAGAGACAATAGAAACTTTATGCAATTCAAAACAAGAACTGTATAGTTTTATACTCTTTCTCATTCTTGTAATGATGCAGAGTGCTGTTTGTCAAGGCTAGGATAAGCTAAAGCTTTTAATGATCACAATATTATCAGAAGAGTCACAATGAGAGTAAATACAGATTACCTCTTTATAAGAGATCACATATTTCAAGTAAGAAGTGAGGTCGCTTCCATTAGAGTTTTAAAAAGCTGAATTCCCTAAAGTACTTGATGAATCCAAGACCAATGTTCATGGCCGAAATGAACACAGCCGTAGAACGGGAAATGGTCGAAGAAAAATTGTGTGTTGAAATTGTCTTGGTTTACACCAACGGCAGAATAGTTCAAGATTATGGGTCATTGGTTTGCCAAGTAAATCTGATTGTCATTCACTAAGAAATGTTCAAGGCAAAAGCTACCTATTTCGATGTAGTTTTATTTCACGAAAACTCTTTTAAGTGTCTGCATTAATATTTAGAGAATTATGGGGGATTGGTTAGATTCTTTAAATATATATTGTTTAAGTGTTTGAGAGACATGTCCCCTAAGAAGTGTCTTATGAGAAAGACACAAGTTGAAGGGACATGTCCTCTAAATTAGAATAACACACTTATAGGCTCCAAAAGGTATAAGGAATGGGTATAATCCTTAAAAGGATTACACCTTAAGCCAAAGGGTGCCAACAAAGGCACCCTTTCATACCTATATAAGGGGGGCTTAGGTTTATTCTCTCCAATTTGGAATTGTTATATTAATAAGTCAATTATTTAGAATAAGTAAGTCAAGTTAAAGAGAGAATTTCCACATTTTTATCCTTGTTAAAGTTCTTATTAAAGGAATGTCCCTTCCACAAGAAGCATCCAAGTGATCGTGGGAGAACGTTAGCCACAAAACCATCTGTAAAGCACCAAGGCAGGGCTAATAAGTTCTTAAGGATAGAGGCAACTCGACTTGGACCAAGTTTTAATCTGCTTCAATATTTTCCAAGTTTTCTTAACTTTCCTATTCATGTTTTGATATTGGCATGTTAGTGAATGATTAAGTTGATTGATGCATGTTAATTTTGTTTGATGACATATTCAACAATAATTTTTTAGAAAATAAGAGATTAAAAATATATTTAAATTTATATATACTTATAATTTTTAAAAATTAAAAAAAACATCATCGCAATCGTAAATATGGATAAGTGTTTGCCCCTTAGACTGGTTGCTCGAAGAAATGAGGAACGTGGGGGCTTTGGCGGAAGTCAAGCTGTAACATCTCGCCTAAGCCAGGATGCTACCGGCTGGAGACAGGCTAATCACGCCTCCATAAGCCTCTGCCTCTGCCTCTGCCTCTGCCTCTGATTCGGCATGACCTTTGCTAAAAGTCATGCAACCTAGATCAAGTCCAGCACCTCAATACATCCTATAGGGCCCCATATAATAAATCACTAAAGAAATGAACTCAAAACACAATACAACTGGGCTTCATGCCCGAAAGTACGTATAAACAAAAACTTTTACAATTAAACTTATACAACTCGAACTTTTACTACTAGACTTATACAAACGACTCAACTCTCATATGCCCAAGACCTTGTGACTGACTGACTGCAACGCTGCTATATGGCTCCTCAAGCTTTGCTTTCTACGGCCGACCGATCAAGTCACCAACCTGCAAAACTCAAACACTGTTAGGTAGTGAGTCATAGGACTCAGTAACTATACTCCCACCTTGAGCGACAAACACAATCAAAGTCTGAATTCTATTTTATATTGATCTGTACTCTTTGTGATCACAAACATATATCAAAGTTTGATTTATCTCTTTGATTCCTTATCCATTTTCCAATCTTATTTCTATCTACTAGTCTCTCTCTAACTATTCATACATTAACTCTTAAATTCTATTTCTTGTTTTCATTCAACATCCATATCCATTTTACTAAGTCAAGTTTTATCATGTTTTTGTTGCGCTACTCTGATATCTTAATACTTACCTACTTACTCCTTTGCGTGTTCTAATTCGTACATTTATTATAATTATTTTCCTTTAATCTTATTGAAATATCATCAAATCAGATTTGAAATATCATCAAATCAGATTTATAAATTATTCTTTCTTTTAAACATCGATAAACTATACATACATGTAAATGTAATCATTTTGTTATAAACTACCAACCACAGAAAGTTTCTCTTGGGTAAACATATGATTCATGCCAATATCGATCTCATATTCATATAAACGTGATAATGCTATCATGTATTAATATAAGCTATATATAACTCAAATGATATCTAAATGTATGATTTAATGAACAATTTGTAAACTAAGCTCTACTTTAACATGTCATGCTTCTGTAATACTTGAAAACATTTTCTGAAATACTCTTTTCTGAAGACTTCTTTCTGAAAACTTTTAGCTAAAAACTCTATTTTACTTTTTCCTTCCAGAAAAGCTTTTTGAAAACTGTATTTGTAAACTGAAGTCTCTGTTTGGAATTTATATTTCTAAAAATTATTTCCTGAAAACCTGTATCTCTGTCTGAAAAACTGGACGTATGAGGGCGTTACGTATCGTCGTCCCCCCACACGCCTAACGGGAGCCAGTAATGCAAATTCATGACTTTGGGGTGTTACGTATCGTCGTCCCCCAAAGCATGCCACTACTGTCTCTGAAACTGGTGGTCTTGAGGCATTACGTATCGCCGTCCCCCAAGCCAAAAACTGGAGCTGGGGGTGCGGATCTATGCTACCACCCAAGCTCAAAAACTGGGGTCTAGATGCGTTATGCATCGCCGTCCCCCTAGCCCGGCTCGAGCATCTGAGAGCGTCCCCTCAGTCCTCCACATGTGCACATGTCACTATATCCGTCAATTCCATAGTATCTGTCAATTCCGAACTGTATCAAGTTGCATACTGGGGTGAGTTTTTTCGCTCATGCCCCGAAAATCATAAAACCTTATTCTGTTTTTTAAACCATAGAAAAATATTTTCTGAAATAAATTCCTTGCTTTTAACAGAAAACTTTTGAAACTTTTCTTTAAAACACTTCAGATTTCAAAATAATTTTTAACTTTAATTTAATTTCTGAAAATCCTAAATCACACTTATGCATGTTCACTTCTAATATTTTCTTTTACCTTAACCGTACTCTATTATATGCTTATTCCATCATATATATTCATGCATATGTTCATGCATTTCTACAGATTAATGATATATGTATTCCATCATATATATTCATGCATATGTTCATGCATTTCTACATATTAATGATATATGTATTCCATCATATATATTCATGTATATGTTCATGCATTTCTACATATTAATGATATATGTACTTTGTTCCTTATATGCTTTCATTACACATACTCAAATTCACTTATACAAATCTGAAAATTATCAATTATTATCAATTTAGAATTTTATTACTGTAAAAACGTACATCCAGAGTTTACTCTCATCAACACAATTTTACCACATATACTTTATACATGTTTATATTATCGAAACTAAGTTTATTTTCCTGACAAGTAATATCAGCAGCTTGTAAAATAATCCAACAAGAAATCTGTACTCATACATAGGCACGCAATCATAAACAAATGCATGATTCATATATATATACTCAACTTATTTATTCACCTACAGTACAAATATCACAGTATTACAAATATATGTAATCTAATGCACCTTCTATACTTATAGTATCAATTACTCAAAACACAGTTAACTATCTTTAAGTACTTGCAGCCTTAAATTAAACTTACTTTTCTCGTTTACAATCTTGTCCTATACTCATTCATACACTTCAACATAACCATAATTTTATTTTCATCCATAAACATACATACATCATTTCCAAACCATTCTGCATACACTCAATTACATGCATATTGACTAATTTATTATCAATACACTCCCCAAGGTTTATAGTTAAGCCAATAACACACTTTAAACCTTCTCCAACTATCCAATTTAACCAATTGAAAAATACCTAACAAAATAATAAATTCATACTTATAGCCGCTCAGTATTTGACCAAAAGTCCTCAACGGTGATCTTTATAATATTCCTATCAACACAATAATAATTACCTCCACTTACGAAATAATTCACATGATTGCTATACATGTTTATATTATCGAAACTTAGTTTATTTTCCTGACAAGTAATATCAGCAGCTTGTAAAATAATCCAACAAGAAATCTGTACTCATACATAGGCACGCAATCTAAACAAATGCATGATTCATATATATATACTCAACTTATTTATTCACCTACAGTACAAATATCACAATATTACAAATATATGTAATCTAATGCACCTTCCATACTCATAGTATCAATTACTCAAAACACAGCTAACTATCTTTAAGTACTTGCAGCCTTAAATTAAACTTACTTTTCTCGTTTACAATCTTGTCCTATACACATTCATACACTTCAACATAACCATAATTTTATTTTCATCCATAAACATACATACATCATTTCCAAACCATTCTGCATACACTCAATTACATGCATATTGACTAATTTATTATCAATACACTCCCCAAGTTTTATAGTTAAGCCAATAAGACACTTTAAACCTTCTCCAACTATCCAATTTAACCAATTGAAAAATACCTAACAAAATAATAAATTCATACTTATAGCCGCTCATTATATGACCAAAAGTCCTCAACGGTGATCTTTATAATATTCCTATCAACACAATAATAATTACCTCCACTTACGAAATAATTCACATGATTGCTATTATTTCCATCCCAATCAAATTGACCTTAAATTTATCTATACTGCTTATAACACTACTATCAACACAATACTAAGCCTACACCAAATAATAAATATTTGTCCACATCTCCATATCCAAACTTGTATAATAAACAAACCCAACACACAAGTTAGTCTTAAACTTATATCACAATGATTCATTCACAACATGAACAATGAGAAAAGGCTGCTGCTGAATATGACTTTTTAAGCTTTTGATGAGATTTTTTCATGATCAAAATTCCTCGTTCCAATTGAAAGAAGAATGCGTGAACGTGAAGCAAACATGGGTTTTATTTCAAGAATCAAATTTTTTAAAGATGTGTTAGTGGGAGCACATGATAGCAACCCATCATCATTTATCAAGTCAAGAATTGAATCTACTGCCACTATTCACGGTAACTTAGAATTGGCAATTTCAAGTCCCACCCAAAATCCCTAAATTCGAAACCGTAACTCCGAACAAAAATAAAGACTTTAAACAACAAAAGCAATGGATTTGAACCATACCTCACAACTCAAAAATTCACACTCAAATAATAAGAATCACGCATTGCCTCTCCCTAGAAAATTCGGTCATGATGCATTATCATAAAATGCATCAAATATCAATCTAAGATTCTCATTTATGCCCAAAAGAACTCAAATGACCTTAGTCCTTTCATGGTTCTAAATAGAGGAAGAGTTAATCATGCTATGGATTTCAAAATTAAAAAGGGAAGGAGGTAGATACTTACTAAGCTAAGAAATTTGTTTCAGAAAGCCATCGTAATCCTTATCTTGGTCGTGATATGCATGATGAAGAAGAAGAATTTTTTTTCCCTTCTCTCTCGGACTACTCGATCTCTTTCCTTCTCTCCCATCTTTCTTGTAAATCTTCTCTGGTCAATCAATCCTGCTCGTGTACCTCTTCACGCCGCCTTCTTCTTCCTCCTCACTTTCTCTCTATCTCTCTTTTATTTTCTCTCGGTCTCTCTCTCTCGAGCTCCTCCAACTCTCTCATTTGTTCTTCTTTTCTGTATCTATGTCAGTGAAAATGGCTGTGGGTGTGGTAATTTTGTAATACACGTGTGTGGGTCATATAATTGTGTGTGTATGTTAGGTTTTATATATACATTACACGTGAACATGGGATATAAATATCTAGGACCATTAATTACCAAATGTTAAATTTCAATGCAACCCCTCTAGTTTGATTATTATTTTTCTTATAATCAATTTCCTGAAAAAGTCTCTATTTTATAAAAAAAAAAAAAAAAAAAAAAAAAATGGACATCGCGTTCAGACACGACCCCACACGTAAAAATAAAAATTAACGCAACACATATAATAACCCGGGATGTTACACAAGCACTCTCAAGAAGCTGTAACATCCAAGATTATTTTAGAATATTAGCGTGGATTTTATTTACGTATGTTGGGCCACATCTGAACATGAGGTCTATTTCATAAATAGGAACTTTTTCATAAAATTAATCATAAGTTTATATTAAACCAATTTGAGAGGTTAATTTGAAATTTAATAAATTTGTAGAAAAATCTAGATTTTTCATTCTTATTTTACATACAAATGAATAAATCTAGATAAACCTAAGATATTATCTTCATGAAATTTCTACACACTCATGTAATATATATATACTAGTTTTTGCCCGTGCCTACGGCACGGTGTTACAGTATTTGGCCCGTGCCTACGGCACGGTGTTACAGTATTTGGCCCGTGCCTACGGCACGGTGTTACAGAATTAAATGATTTTATTTTTTAATTAAATGATGTCGGTGCCTACGGCACGGCACGGTGTTACAGAATTAAATGATTTTATTTTTTAATTAAATGATGCACGTGCCTACGGCACGGTGTTACAGTATTTGGCCTGTGCCTACGGCACGGTGTTACATAATTAAATGATTTTATTTTAATTTTCTATTTTTTAATTTGAAAATTTTGACAATTTCCATCAATCAATTCACTCTCTTTCCTCCAATTACCAATGAAATGATCTGAGCCGTTAATTAAGCCACATAAAGAGAGCCGTTGGATGTACTCTCTTTCCTCCAACACCATTATGCTTTATAATATAGATATATAAATACACACACAACACACATTAATTATAAATATATACATAACCTACACGTGTAAAGAGAGAGAGAAATAAGCATAAGAGAAATCGAGATATGGAGGAGAAGAGAGAACAGATAGAAGCAGACCGACGAAAAAAATGAAATCAGAGGAGAAGAAGAAGAAATCAGACCCAAGAAATAGAGGGAAGTAGGAGAGAAGGAAGGCCGAGTGAAGGAAGAAAGCAGAAGCAGATAGAGGCTGAACCAGAGACACGAGCGAGAGAGCTGAAAGACGATGAGCAAGGAAACAAAGCTAAGGAGTTTAAATTCAATTTCAGTAGCTTCATAGATACATCAGAAACCAGTAAGTACACTATGTGGTGAATTTCTTGAGTTTAATTGAATTTGGTGATTTAGGGTTTTTAGACAAAACTCGACAATTGGGTTTAAATAATGAGTCAAAATCTTGTTAAAAGTAATGTAAATTCAGTTTTAAGTATAAAATTGGAAGGAATAAACAGAATTGGAAGAATTAGGGATTTAAAAAAAATTAGGTCAAGAACCCAAAAAATTTAGGGATTTACAGATTTGTAGTGTAGTAGTGCTAGGAGTAAACGACATGTGTTATCGGTAATCATGAAATGAAATAATCGATGTTCTGAATTTATATATCTATGTAGTGTAGTGAGAGATAGAGATAGTAATAGTGGAGAGGATAGAAGCAGTGGATCATATAGAAACAGCAGGGGTAGGAATGGCAGTAGCAGTAGCCAGAACAGAAGCAATAACTAGTGCCGTAGATGTGAGATTTAGAGGTGCAAACGTATACTAGTTTATGAACGCATGATCTGTGTTGTATCTAAGACTGATAAATGAGTAGTGTGAATTAATAAAATTTATGGTGTATGTTCATGGGCATGTTTCTGAATAAAGATAATAGCATGAAGAGTCGGGTAAGTGTTATATTTGTGACTGTTGAATTGTCTATTAATGGCATGTGTTCATAAGACAATTGAAACACTAGTTTCCATGTGTATTGTTATATTCTGGAAGTTCGCTGGTATTAGCATTGAAAAGTTGAAACTTAGAATATGTTGATAGAGTAGTGAAGATTTGTGTGTATATTCGAAGTATGAAAATGGAATCATTTTGTATGAGTAGTGTTACAAATGCATTACTTAATAGAATTATTTTACACTAAATTATGAAAGTATATAATGTGTATATATTTGAGTCAGAGACGAAGAGAGAAATGAAATAGTAATAAAATCCCTAATTCTGAGACCCAATTCAGACTCTATTTCTGACGTTATACCCTAACAATTGGACTTAAATTTAACATGGGAACAGCCTCTGAAATTGCTCCAAAGCAGCCCCAGTAAAACCTTATACTCAGCCTTAAAATTGGCTCTGACCTGACTCTGCAGTCAGCTCCAAAAATGCCCTGTTATAGAAGTTGTTATAGAGCTTGAAATCAGACTTTAGTTAGGCAGACTCTGTAACAAGACATAAGTCAGACCTAGAAAGTCAGACCCTAGCTAAGTAGATCCTTCATTGATCAGACCCTGAATGATCAGCCTCTACTCATTAGTAGACCCCGAGTCAGACTCTGAGCTAGAGTCAGACTTTGAGTAGACCCTGACTGACCTGGACAGCACCTGATGATAGACCTTAATTAAGAAGGATTCAGAGTTTGATCAGTTCCTGATTCTGATCAGACCCTACCTTAGCATTGTAGACAGTCCCGGCCTTATCAAACTTTTGCCCGTGAGCAAGAAATAAATCAGACGTTGACCTACAAAACGATTCAGACACTGATGTAAGGAATCGAGTCAGACTCTGATCATACGCTCTTTCTGATCAGACCGAGACCCTAAATTGTGATTAGACCTTGTCTCTGATCAGCCCCTAACTAGTCTCCATTCAGACTCTGATTTTATAAAATTATCAAGACCCTGATGTTATGTAACCTAGTCAGACCTTGACCTGAGAGTCTTATCAGACTGAGAACATGAGATCCAGTCCGACCCATACCAGAAAAGTTATTCAGACCCTGAGACACCAATCAGAACCTGATCAGTGAGTAGTATTAGATTTTGAGAACTGGAAGTTAAATCAGACCCTCCCCTAAGACTCTGTTAGGCCCTACAGTACGAGAATAAAATGAAAGTTACTAATTTATTAGTGTATGCATGTATATTAATATAGTAGAATAAGCATTTATTGTATAAAGACGAGCATTAGCATGATGAATGAATAAAAGAATAACGCATTGTGCATGCATATTATATGATCTTTTCATAACTGAAGTTAAGAATGATTTTGAAATTCAAAGAGTTTTAAAGAAAAGTTTCAGATACTTTTGAAAGAAAATGATTGATGCAGTTTGAGATTTTGAAGCATGAGTTTTTTGTTTTCGGGGCATGAGGTAAAACCTCACCCCATATGTAACTTGAGATTCAGTTGGAATTGACGGATTTCATATGGATTTGGGATTTGGGATTTGACCCATCCCAGTTGTACACTAATTGGAATTGACGGATTTAGATACATGTGCACATGTGGAGGACTGAGGGGACGCCCTAGATCCTCAGTGCTCAGATGGTATATTTCTACGGGCAGAGATGCGCCTTCGGGCGGAGATGCACCTACGGGCGGAGATGCGCCTTCGGGCGGAGATGCGCCTACGGGCGGAGATGCTTCTACGGGCGGAGATGAGCCTACAGGCGGAGATGCACAATTCAGATTTCGATTTTCAGAAAAAGATTTCAGATTTCAGTTTTCAAAAAAGATTTTTTTTGAAAAGGATTTGGGAAGACATGTTTTATAAAGAATTTCAAGAAATGGTTTTTAGAAAACAATTTTCAAAAAGGTTTTTAGAAAATATTTTATAAAAAACATGGCTTGATAAAGTAGAACATAATTCATAAGTTAAACATAAAGATCATATATTATGGATATCATCTGGAGAGCATGTAATTGGCATTAATGCATAATGGTGTGTTTACATCGATATGTATATATATAATTAGTACTTGTGTGTGTGGTGTATGCACAATGCAATGATGATAGTTTAAGTATGTATTACGTAGAAAAGTATTATAGAATCATGACATATTTAAATAGAGCTTAATTTACAAATTGAGCATATAAATCATACATTTAGATATCATTTGTGTTATATATATAACTTATACTAATACATGATAGCATTATTGCGTTTGTATGCATAAGAAGATGGATGTTGATATGAACTATATTTACACAAAAGAAATTTTTATGGATGATAGTTTATGACGAATGATATCATATACATGTATGATATTATTGAGTTAGAAATAGTAATTTGCAAATGCATGTATTTATAGCGTTAAAGCTTAAATAATTTCGAACTTGAATATATGAAGTTATAGATGTAAAGGTATATTAGATTACAAATGTTTATGATAGGGTGATAATTTGTTATGTAAGTGGACTTATTTATCTGCATGTAGGTATATTATGGATAGAATTAGTATATAGAATATATGAGAGTTAAAGAAGAATGTTTAATAGCAAGAACAATTTTTAAATCCGATTTGATGATATTTCAATGAAATAAAAGAAAGATAAGTATGATAAATAACCAAACTAGATTAGTAAAGAGTAAGTGGGTAAGTATTGAGATATCAGAGTAGCGCAGCGAAAACACGGTAAAATTTAACTTAATAGAAAGAATATGAATGATGAACCTAAACAGAAAACAAGATTTAAAGTTCACGTATGAATAGTTAGAAAGACAGTAGCTAGAAATAAGTTTAAAAAAATGAATAAGAAATCAAAAAGGTAGATCAGGTTTGATACATGTGTATGATACTACGAGGTACAGATTAATATAAAATGGAAATCGCACTTTGCTTGTGTTTGATGCTCAATGAATGAGCATAGTTACTTACTGAGTCTTATGACTCACACCCCAACAGTGTTTGAGTTTTGCAGGTTGGTGACCTGATCGGTCAACCACAGCCTACAGAGTTTGAGAAGCCGAATAGTAGCATTGCAGTCAGCCTGTCACCAGGTCTGGGGAGTATCAGAGCCAAGTTGTATAAGTGTAGTTTTAAAAGAATTTGTGTTGTATAAGTTAAATGAAAGAGTTTTTATTTATCCTCATTTTTGCGCATGGAGCCCAGTTGGATTATGACTTGAGTTGATTATTTAGTGTTAGACTGTGAGTTAGGCCCTATAGGTTGTATTATGATGCTGGATTTTGATCCATATTGCATGGAGGTCATGCCGAATTTTTGTCAAGAGTCAGAGGCTTATGGAGGCATGATTAGCCTGTATCATGCCTGTAGCATCCTGGCTTAGGCGAGATGTTACAGAAGCGCATGGCTTGTGTGGGCTCTATGTGTGTGGACAGTTGGTGTAGTCTTAAGGGAGTGTTGCTAATACAGTGGCAGTTGGTGTTGTCCTAAGGGAGTGTTTCTGAGACATTGGGCGGTCGGTGCTGTCCGTAGGGAGTTGATGTTGTCTTGGACAAAGCAGCTACGCATGGGAGAGGGCTTCACATGCGGCATACATGCAGGGCAGTTGCGAGAGGCAATTGGCACACACTTACATGGCAATTGGCGTGCACATGCAAGAAAGTTGGCTTCACATGCAGAACACATGAGGCAGTTGCGAGGTAAACTGCTAGTAACTATGACCAGTTGGGAAACATGTGGGGTAATTCTAATTGTGCTTTTTTTTATGGGTGAACTTCCTAGAACAGTTGGGATCTAACTGCTATATGATTATTTAGCTGGTGCCTATTGGACCAGCACACCCTATGGTATTTGGGGTGTAACTGCCGTTAGTATATATTATGTCTGTGAAAAACATATAGAGAGATAGAGACAGAGCATAGTACATGAGTGTACAAGAGTGAATTTTCATTGTGATCATTTGTATGTTCTAGCACGGTTCCTTGTAATTACTTTGGTAAGTAATAAAAAGGTTTGGCATTGTCCTGTAAAGCTTTGTGTCTTGTATTTACTTGATGTGTGGGTTGCTTGTGTGCTTACTGTGGAGGGGCGTGAACATTATGGAGTGACTGCTTGTGACTTGTCTGTGCTTAAGGGAAAAGGCTGACTAAGTTGGGTGAACTTAGTACCACACTTGGCTAAGAAAACTTGGGGTTGAAATTTAGATGTGTGACAATTGGTATCAAAGCCTTGTTTTTGTCTGATGGCGGGTGGATCTAACGCTGAACCGAAGGAGCGAGTGGCTAAGTTGGAGGCACTCGTTAGGGATTCTAACTGAGTGACTGATCCTCTGTTTTTCTTGGCAATGGAGACAATAGGTTGATGCGGAAAAACGTATTGCGATAGTCACCAGAGACTGTGTGGGTTTGGTGGATGCGTGGAAAGTGAGTAAGTAGGAGATGATGGGGGAAATCACTCTTCTAAAGAGGGCCTTGGGTCGTCAATAACCTGCTAGAGGTCAAGGCACGACCAAGTGGAAAGTTCCCGAACCAAAACCATTCGGTGTTGCTTGAAATGTGAAGGAGTTGGAGAACTTCTTATGGGACATAGATTAGTATTTCAAGGCTGTTCATGTCCTAGAGGCAGAGAAGGTGACTATCACAAGCATGTACTTGGCGGGTGATGCAAAATTATGGTGGAGAACTCGGTTAGATGATGAAATAGTGGGGCGTCCCGTAATAACCACATGGGAGGCGCTAAAGAAGGATTTGAAGGATCAATTCCTCCCCACCAACACATCATGGATTGCAAGGGAAACCTTGAAAAGTTTGAAACAAACTGGCTCCATTCGAGATTATGTGAAGCAGTTTAGTTCCTTGATGTTAGACATAAGGAAAACGTCCGAGGAGGACAAGCTATTTAACTTCATGTCTGGATTGCAAACTTGGGCACAAAATGAATTACGGAGGCAATGTGTGTGTGACTTGCTTACGGCCATGGCAGCGGCAGATTGCCTTGTGGACTATAGACCTAGTTCTTAACCAAGTCCAAACTTGATCCAAATGGCAAGGGAAAATAGAAGTACAAAGATTCAAAGAAGGGGGAAAAGAAGAAAAACAAGAAGGGAAAAGGGAAGTCCCAAGATGATTGTAAGTTCAATGGAGCGAACAACAATAATAAGGGCTATTTCATTTATGATGGTCCACATAGGGTGATAGACTACCTCAAAAAGAAGAAAATGAATGCACTTATGGCAACGGAAATGGGCAAGGAAGTGGAAGGAGACTCGAAAGGGCCTAGTCGGATGAACCTTCTTCAGTTGGTAAATGCAATTCGAGAAGATCAATTCAATAATGGCTTGATGTATGTCCAAGTTCTCATTAATGGGAAAATAGTGAGGGCAATGATGGACACTGGGGCTACACATAATTTTTTTACGGTGGGAGTTGCCGAGAAGTTGGGCCTCAAATTGACTAAATCAGAGAGTAGCATTAAGGATGTCAATTTGACAGCAAAGCAAGTTCAAGGCACAATTTCAGGCGCGATGATACAACTTGGCCAGTGGCATGGGTCATGCACATTGATAGCAATGCCTTTGGTTGACTTCGAGTTGATTTTGGGGAATCAGTTTTTCATCCAGGCCAAGGTTACGGTGATGTCTTACTTGGCGAGTCTTCTGATTGGTGATAAGGATCAACCATGGTTTGTATCTGCTGTTGGCAAAGTGTGTGAGAGTAAACGGCCTGAGGGATAACAAGTGTTTGTATCAGCCTTACATATTGAGCGTAGGTTAAAGCGCGGGGAGGAAACATATTTAGCTATACTTATAGAAGTCAAAGTGGGAAAGACAATGGAGGTGTCTGATGAGGTTGTGGATCTTTTGATGAAATACAAGAATGTAATGCCTCCAGAGTTGCTAAAGTCTCTTCTGCCTCGAAGACCTGCTGACCACAAGGTAGAATTGGTCCTTGGTACTCGGCTGCCTGCCCAAGTACCTTACCGGATGAGTCCTCCGGAACTAGTTGAATTGCGCAAGTAATTGGGAGAGTTGTTTGATGCCGGAATGATCCAGCCCTCAAAAGCTTCATATGGTGTGCCTGTCTTATTTCAGAAAAAACAAGATGGGTCCTTGCGGATGTGTGCGGATTATCGGGCTTTGAATAAAGTAACGATCAAGAACAAGTATCTGATTCCATTAGTGGCAGATTTGTTTGATCGCTTGTCCAAAGAGTTCTACTTCACGAAGCTTGATTTTCAGTCTAGATATTGGCACGTTCGGATTACCGAAAGGGGATGAGGGGATGACTACTTGTGTGACAAGGTATGGATCATATGAGTTTTTAGTGATGCCTTTCGGACTTACTAATACATTGGCTACTTTTTACAATTTAATGAATGATGAGTTATTTGAGTTTGTGGACCGTTTTTTGGTTGTATATCTGGATGACATTGTAATATATAGTGAGACTCTTGCTGACCATTTGCATCATTTGATATTGGTGTTGGAGAAACTGCGGCAGCATGCACTGTATGTTAAAATGGAGAAATGTGAACTTGCCCAACAATAAGTGATGTTTCTGTCATTGGGTAAGACAAAGGCAAGTTCGCATGGACAAGAGAAAATTTCAGGCCATTCAGGATTGGCCTAGTCCTTTGAAAGTTGTTGAGTTGCGGTCATTTTTGGGATTGGCTAACTATTATCGCAAGTCCATAAAGGGTTATTCAAAGCGGGTGGCTCCCTTGACTAATTTGCTGAAAAAGGAACCGAATTGGGTGTGGAGTGTGCAATGCCATGAGGCATTTGATGATTTAAAGAGGCAGTAGTAGAGGATCTTATTTTGCGATTTCCAGATTTTGAGTTACCATTTGAGGTGCACATTGATGCTTCTGATCGAGCCATTAGGGGTATATTGGTGCAGAATTCACATCTGATTGCCTTTGAAAGAAGGAAACTGAAGGATGCCGAGCAGTGATATTCAGTACATGAAAAGGAGATGACGGCAGTTGTTCACTCCCTAAACACTTGATGACATTACTTGTTCGGTTCGCACTTCAGGGTAGTGACGGACAATATTGCCAACATCTTCTTCAAGACACAGAAGAAGTTAAGTCCTAAGCAAACGAGATGGAAAAAGATGCTTGCTAAATTTGATTTTGAGTGGGAGCACCAACCTGGGAGGCATAACCAAGTTGTGGATGCTCTTAGTCACAAGGCTGTAGTGGAGGCAGTAGCGGCAATCTTGGTTTTAGAGAGAGATTTTTTGATATAATCAGAGAGATATCACCGTTGGACCATGTTTACCAACGACTAGTAGGGAAAGTTGCTGATGGTCAAGCCCGAAAGTATTAGGTTAATGATGGTATGCTCTATGAAAAGGGAGGAAGGCCCTTGTCTCCCGATTTATGGGAACCTCATGAGGAAGTTGCTGAGGGAGACACACGATGCTCAGTGGGTAGGACACCTAGGTGTTGAGAGAATATTGGCTTTACTGGCTCGGAGTAGGTATTGGTAGAGGATGGAACATGACATTGAGGCCTATATGAGATCTTGCCTAGTGTGTCAACTGGATAAAATAGAGCAGAAGAAAGAGGCAGGGATAAACGATGGGCTTTGGCGAAAACCAAGCACTCTCGAGAAGCGCATGGCTTGGGTGGGCTTTGTGTGTGGGTAGTTGGTGATGTCTTAAAGGAGTGTTGCTGACATAGTGGGCAGTTGGTACTGTCCTAAGGGAGTGTTGCTGAGACATTGGGTGGTTGGTGCTGTCCGTAGGGAGTTGATGCTGTCTTGGACAAGGCAGTTGTGCATGGGAGAGGGCTTCACATGCGGAACACATATGGGGCAGTTGCGAGAGGCAGTTGGCATGTATTTGCATGGCAGTTGGCGTGCACATGCAAAGGAGTTGGCTTCATATGTAGAACACATGGGGCAGTTGCGAGGTAAACTGCTAGTAACTGTGGCCAGTTAGGAAACATGTGGGGTAATTCGATTTGTGCTTTTTTTTTTGTGAACTTCCTAGAACAGTTGGGATCTAACTAATATATGATTATTTGGCTAGTGCCTATTGGACCAGCACACCCTAGGGCAGTTAGGGTGTAACTACCGCTAGTATATATTATGTCTATGAAAAACATATAGAAAGATAGAGCATAGTACATGAATGTACAAGAGAGAATGTTCATTGTGATCATTTGTATGTTCTAGCATAGTTCCTTGCAATTTCTTTGGTGAGTAATAAAAAGTTCGGGCATTTTCCTATAAAGCTTTGTGTCTTGTATTTACTTGATGTGTGGGTTGCTTATGCGCTCACTGTGAGGGGGCGTGAACATTGTGGAATGACTGCTTGTGACTTGTGTGTGCTTAAGGAAAAAGGCTAACTAAGTTGGGTGAACTTAGTGCCGCACTTGGCTAAGAAAACTTTGGGTTCGAATTTAGCTGTGTGACAATAATCATTACAAATTCATCGTAAAAAATTATGAAGTGTCACAAGAGTAGTCCCACAATTTTCGCATGACGTCATAAAGCATAAAAAAAATCGTCTTACTTTTTGTTTTCCCCTAAGTTTTAAGAGCTACAAAAAAATAGTATTTCATCTAAGTGAATGTATTTACCAATTTCTCTAAAAAATATTGGTGTCCAATTTTGATTAAAGTTTTTTTTTTTTTGGATTATATACAATATGATAATTTCCCTAAAGAAATAGATAGGCTATTATACCATTTAATTATAGTATTGTCAAAATTTCTAATCCAATCTTGTAATCCTATCATCAGTGCAAATGTAGTAGTATAATCTTATCAATCATTTTAAATATCAAATATATTATTCATGGGTGATTTCCGGTTCGGTTTAATTTTTTATCTAACTGAAATATATAATTATATATTTTTAATGGTACAAAATTAATAAAGTGATAGAGCAGCTCAAGTGGAAAATTATTGGGTTAAAACTTAAAAGGTTACAAGTTCGAGTCTCAACCCTTGAAAAATGAAGTATTTTTTCTTTATGTTTTTCCTCATTTCAGCATCACAGATTGTCATTTTGATATCCAAGTTCCATTTAAATTTTTTTTTTTTTGTAATGACATCAAGACAAAATTATGGATAAACATATTGTTAAGATACAAAGTACAAACTGTATATCAAAATCAAATAATACATCTCAATCTATATATGAAATTTGAAACACATTCAGTAAGGAAAATAGAAGCATAATATTAAGGCCATTAGACACAACACAAGCATGAGATGCCTCGATCAAAATTACAGATTTTAATTGTCTGTCTCTACAATGGCCAAGAGAGGAGGATCATGCAAGTCTAAAGGGATACCAGTGATTGTGTAGCTCCACTGAAAACAACCATAGAACCAAAAGAAATTGTTACAACACTATGGCTATGTCACACAATGTTCAATAACAATGATAAGCGGTAAATATATCAATATTTACCATCCCTTTTACTTAATATTTTATATAGTTTCTTGATTTTGTGAATATTTTTATGTGTTT
The DNA here is from genome assembly GCA_019454045.1 of Zanthoxylum bungeanum. Classification (NCBI taxonomy): domain Eukaryota; kingdom Viridiplantae; phylum Streptophyta; class Magnoliopsida; order Sapindales; family Rutaceae; genus Zanthoxylum; species Zanthoxylum bungeanum. Next base: position 51,683 of record SKCR01041003.1, read on the forward strand.
TGTGTTATTTTACAGATAAATAAAATTTAGAAACTCACTGGAATTGAATCGGGGCTAAAATGAAGAAATTCGGATCAAAAAGGCAAATTCGGAAACTTTCTGCCCACGCGTCGCGACGCGCAACATCCATTGTGTCGTGACACGCCACACTTATGCATCCTGTCGACACGCATCATTGATGATGTCATCATTGAAGCCCGCATCGCGACGTAGAACCTTCAACGCGTCACGACGCCATGCCAATAATTCTACCGATAGCCACGTGTCATCATCGCATCGAATCAACGGCGCGTCGCGATGAGCAAGTATTTTACGTCGCAACGCGTGGGGCAGAATTTTACCTATAAATTAAAGTTGAAATCAGAAGGAAATTTCATACCTTCTTCTGGGGATTTCCTTAAGAATACTAAGAAGATTGTATCTTGTTTGTTTATTTACAACTTTCAGTATTTAATTATTTATTTTATGCAATTTTTTTTTTACTTTACTTTTCAGTCTTTATTTTTACTTTTCAGTATGAGGAGGTAACTCTCTTCTGCTGGGGTGAAAGGTTAAGCTTTTAGTACTAATATTTAGATTAATCTCCCTTAATTATAATATATAAATTAATTAAAACCTGACTTGATGGATACCTCATTTATGGTCGGTTGGAATTAATCATTAATTTGACTTAATCAGGATACCGCCTATATGGTTGGTTGGTTGGTAATGTCATGCAAAATTTATATATTATAATAAGGGAGATATCTAAAATAGAAGTAATAAAAGTGGAACCTCTAACCCCAGTATTTTCTTTATTGCTTTATTTATCTTTTTAATTTTGAAGATTTACTTTATGTCATTTACTTTATTTACGTCTTTACTAGTTCTAGATATGTGTTGTAACTAAATATCATATATAGGGTTGAGATGAATTCTAATATCACTGGTTTATAAGGGTTATTTTATGACTTGGGTAATATAAAGGTTTATTTATTGAGCCTTAAACTTAATGCTTCTTGTTAACTGACCATTAATAAGATTGATTTGGTAAACATAAAATAAACTTGGAAAATAGATTTTAGGTTTCAGCCTTAGACTCAAGAGCTCACGATCTCATTTAAGGATAGATAACCCTTAATATATTTCCTTACAGGATAGGAATATACCTGTCGGGCGGAGGTAGCCATAATTGGAACTTAATCTTAATGAATTCAGATAACTTGGTTAACATGGGAATATGATTAATTGCGTTACACTAGATATTTGCATCTGACCATTGGAAGAGGCTTTTGCATAATTTCGTGTTCCAGGTTAATAAACCAATATATTTCACAAACATGAGATAACCACTTCATTTTTAAAAGATATTAAAATGATTCACAACCCTAGATAGTTTCTTAATATAGAATTTTCCTTAAATTTACTTTCATACTGTTTTATTTACTTGTTTTCAGATAAAAATCTCCTTCCAATCAACAACCAATCTATTATATACTTGTAAGAATTTAACGTCATAAATTAATAGCTAAGGGATTAAGTCCTCGTGGGATCGATACATTTTATACTACTTGAGCGATACGTGCGCTTGCGTTACGTGAGTGATTTCACCAAAGAATGCCACGAAGCTTTTGAGATCTTGAAACAAAATCTGGTCTATGCCCTCATCATAGTAGCACCAGACTAACCATTTGAAGTGATGTGCGATGCTAGTGATTTTTCTGTAGGTGTCGTTTTGGCACAACGCAAAGCAAAAATATTCCATACCATTTACTACTCCAGTAAAACTCTAAATGAAGTTCAACTCAACTACACAACCACTAAAAAGGAATTGCTCACAGTTGTGATTGCTTTTGATAAATTCTGCTCTTATCTACTGGGTCCCAAAACAGAGGTCTACACAGATCATTTAGCAATCAAATGCCTGATCGCAAAGAAAGATGCCAAACCTAGATTGATCCATTGGGTGCTTCTACTGCAAGAATTTGACTGGAGATCCGAGACAGGAAAGAGACAGAAAACCAAGGGCAGATCACTTATCGAGGCTGGAGAATGGATAAAGAACTGGAAATGAACTGAAATTCAAAGAAACTTTTCCAGATGAACAGTTGTTTGCCATGAAACAGCATGATGAGGTCAATAGTGTCAGCATACCAAGGTATGCTGACTATGGTACTTATTCAAATACCATGCTGATCAATTACTGAGATGTTGTGTTCCATAGGAGGAGGTCAATAGTGTCATGCAGCATTATCATTCATCACCATACAACGGACACTTCAGCAGAAATAAAACTGCAGCCAAAGTCCTACAATCAGAGAATGTGACATGTGCCAGAGAATGTGACATGTCCCATTTTATTTAAAGATCCTTACTTATTTTCTCTTCAATGTGACATGTGCCAGAGAATGGGAAATATTTCAAGGATAAATGAAGGATCTCTGTAAAATATTCTGGAAGTGGAAATATTTGATGTATGGGGGATTGATTTTATGGGACCCTTTATTTCATCATTCGGAAACATGTACATACTAGTTGCAGTAGACTACGTCTCTAAATGGGTTGAACAAATAGCACTTCCATCAAATGATTCAAAATTGGTAATAAAATTCCTTAAAAAGAATATTTTCACTCGCTTCGGAACACCTCGGGCAATTATCATTGATGATGGCACACATTTTTGAAACAAATATATTGATACAATGTTTACCATCCATAGTCAAATGGACAAGTTGAAGTTTCAAACAGGGAGATCAAAAGAATCTTGGAGAGAACTGTTGGATCAACAATGAGGGATTGGTCTTCAAAATTTGATCCTATCGGACAGCTTACAAAACACCCATCGGTATGTCCCCATATCGAATGGTGTTTGGGAAAGCATGTCATCTACCAGTGGAGCTTGAGCACAAAGCGTACGGGGCATTGAAGAAACTACATCTTGATCTATAAACAGAAGGAGAGAACAAGCTCCACCAACTCAATGAATTGGAGGAATTTCGCCTAAATGCTTATGAAAATGCCAAACTGTATAAAGAAAAGACCAAGAGATGACATGATAAGAAAAATAGTGCGCAGATAACTGGAGCCAGGGCAGCAGGTTTTGTTATACAATTCTTGGTTGAAACTTTTCCCCTGGAAGCTGAAATCAAGGTGGTTAGGTCCATTTGTGATTTATTGAGATATACAACCCCAAGTCCAACAACACATTCAAAGTTAACAGCCAGCGTGTCAAGCATTACTAGGGAGAATCATTTGAGCGATAAAAAAAAAGTGTCACACTTTCAGATCCAGTCTAACGTTTGGGTAGTCATGTTTAAGTGACGACGTTAAACTTAGCACTAGCAGGGAGGAAACCCATGCAATTTGTATATATATTAAGATTTAGTGTGTTTTATCTTTGTATGTTTAATTTTTGTAGGTAAAGTCACATTTCAGGATGAAAGAAGTTCTCGCAAATCTTGACAAGCAATTTACTTCCCTCCCTCAAAACTCTATGATGAAAGTTTACAAAGCATGTAAGGAACGAATGAGACTTCTGATGATCAAAGGTATTCTTAATGACATTCGTTGGATTATTGAGGCACGGGTCCAATTGGCAGGTTAGTCCTCTGACACTTTTGTTTCATATCTGCCTGGTTTAGGAAGAAACACCTATGGTAAAAAGTTAAGAGCTAAAAGAATGGGTGTTTGCTATAAATGTCCAAGCATCGTTGGGGTTTTAGGTGATAGGGCGCAGCGGACAAGAGAGTTCGGGCGAAATCGTATTTAAATTTTTCAAAATACCGAATAAATTATTCAATATCAAATATGAATAATTTACTCATATTAAACCTTAACCTGTATATTAATATCATATATTAACATAAATATGGTTCAAATTTCGCGAAACTTTTACGAAAAATTATTTTTCCGTAAAATGACACAAAATATATTTTTGATCGAACCGACTATCCGACACATATGGAAACTACCCAAGTCAGCTCCAATAGCGTCAGGATAGTTCATGGGCTGTCCAAACAGTGACAGATTCACTATTTGGCAGCCATCTCCCGGTTGGCTCAAAATCCACCCGGTAACGCCATTTTTGTCCGTTTTCGCTTATTTCAACTCGGAAACACTTTCCGGAAATTGTTCCAACTCCCAAAACACATCCATTACATTCATATGACATAAAAATCATCACATAAATTCCAATTTAATCATAACAGATCAGCAAACCGAAATTTCAAAAAATTCATGCTTTAAATCCAATAATTCAAGATTAATCCTATTAATCTAAACACCAACTATAATCACCACATATGAAAAACTCTAGAATAATTCTAGGCATTAAAGGAGTGGCTATTACACTCTAGAATGGCAAAAAAAATAACCAACAATAATTTGAACAAATTGGATACAAGTCACATTAAATTCATCCAATAAACACTTCACACATACTTCAACTTCAACTTCAACTTCCATCTCCAACAACCACAAACAAAAGCCCCAAAATTTCAGAATTTAAGGAACCCTAGATCATGTCTAACAACTCAAGAAATAAGAAACTAAATTTCTAAGCCAATGGATCTAATGAATTACCTTTAATCCACTTGATTTTCCTTAAATTCTTCAAGATTTGCGAAATAAAATTTCAAACCCATTTTTGGAGTAAGCTTTTCATCCATGGTGTGTTCAAGAAGATGAAGAAAATATTTTTTTATTTATTTATATATGAAAGAAAATTTTGGGCAAAATTATCCAATCGATACATTTTAATTTGATCAAAAATAAAAATAAATGATAAAATGCTATATGTCACCAATAATTGGTCACCATGTATCATATCAATAATGACTAATGGATAAGGTTTGGAATCTCAATTATTTAATTATTTGACATTTAAAAAACTAAATAATTAAATAACAACCTTATATGTATTTTTATTTATATTAAATAACAAATACATATATTTATGGCATGTGTCAAAATCTCATTGACGAATAATTAATGTGTATCTAATCGTATTATGTATCAAATATAAATACACAATAATTATTAGCGGACAAAATCCCCTAATACATGTGTTATCGTTTAACCGATTAAACGATCCGGATTAACTCATTTAATCTGACAAAGTATTATAAATAATCTGTATTATTCATATCGAGTTGCCCAAGTGCTCAACGAGTACACTTCATATTGTGGGACTTCCTAAGATTAGGTTTATCTGTCACAAAATCCAATTTCATGTCCATAATCCACCCACTCATGGATTATGACAACCACGGATAATCTCGCTAAACTATACAAGTCGAGGTCAGTGCATACGTATAATCCATCTGTCACAGGTCATCCGTATTATACTTGGGATTTAGATGAAAATGTCAAATTCGTTAGGTATAATACAGTCGAATTTTCAATTTACGTTCTCTAAATAACACTCGTAACTGCCATGGATTTACTAGATCGCAAACACGTACTGGATGTCTATGCCCTGTACACAGGATTGGCGGATCCTATATTGATACGCACATGATATCATGAGCATCAGTCCACACCTAACGAACATGCAAAGGTCTAATCATGACTAGATCATTGATGTGACTGCCATCAAAATGTGGATGATAGCTCATATATCTACAGTGGTATCTCAAGTCAAAAGACCAATATGCTCGTTCAACTCAAGAAGGTTCCTATTGACGTTGGTGTACTAACTATTAGGAAATCTTCAGTGAATCGTTCAGTATCTTATCAAATAAACACCTACATATCTATACGAGTCTCCCGAGACTCATGGTTCACTAGGATAAACCATCGGACCAAGTCACGTATACGACATGTACTAGTTTCACTGGATTTTACTAACTGACCTGTGTTAGCAAATCTTGACCAGGAACTTTATTTAAGGATGTACATATTATAGTGCGCTTCCTAATGTCAATTAAAAACTACATTGTAACTGCGCACTATATGTAAATCCCAGGGTTTTTGTCTAATATACACTTATCATTGAAGTAGATTCAGTTTCCATCTAATCGTAATCAGATATCTAATCACAATTAGATCGAATAAGCGTATAAAAGAAAATGGTGCTACCATTAAATTAGTAATCTTATGGAAAACTGAATCGCTCGTATTTATGAATCAGACATAAATACGATCCGGATTGGCACTCCGAGCACTAACCCTAATAATTTCTCTCACTTGCTCTATTGTCAAACCATGGTATCCTATACACATCTTAATGTGTATCACGTACTCGTGGCCCTCAAGAGCTCACCAACACTCAAGAGGTAGGCAATAACAAGTAAGCCTGCTTTTCAAATCGAGTCTTTCCAACAAACCCCACCGTTTTCCTTAACCAGCATCATTCATATTTTATAGAATCAAATTCTACATCAATATGGCTCAGATAATATATCAGTATTGTGCTATAGCTGTTGCGTTGTCTATGTATTTAGAGATAAAATCCAAATACTTTAAGACAAGCGCAAGCACAAAACTAATATCAACACTTCTAATCATTGAGGTCATTATGTGACTTCATAAGTCAATACTTCATAAGTTGCAACTGATTTCACTAGTTCAGTAGAACCAACAGTGACATTCCCACTGCATCTTTTCTGACTTTATATGACATAGACCATCTAATGTTATAATTAGAATCAAAACTAATATGACCTTATGGTTGCTGACTAAATTCTCCATGTATGATAAACTCATTCTTAATATCTCAAAGATCACAAAGAACATGTTTCAAGATCCATCATATGGTCTGCAGTATATCAAATAACTCATAACAATTATGATTAAATTGACATCTTTATCGCATATAATATAATATTCACTACGCCATCATCTTATGATGCCTAAGATTGACTAAACATTCCAATCAATCTTTCTTTCGACAAAGGTATCATCCTTTACGAAAGACGAATACTATATCTATATAAAGACACATTAACTGTCAAACAATTATACTAACTGTCATACAGATGGTCTTACTGTGTTGTTTATCATATCATATCTAATATGCAACTAATGAGAGTATCTCACAAGTCTTTCTGTTTTATATTTTATATAAAAATTTATATCAAAAATAACAGAGACTACCCTCACTGCTTCTACAGAGAAAAGAAGATTTAGGATATATAATACTAGAAAGAAATTTGTACGCTCCCACTAATCCTACTGATAAAAATATACTCTCTATATTTTGATAAAACCAGACAATCTGACTGATATCAAAAACAGAGAACACGGATTTCCGAAAAACTTATCTGAGTCTACAATAGACTCAATAAGCTAATATATCAAACTGTGATCTTAGCAGAATACAAACCCTAGGGCCATTCTAGAATGAACTCTTCAAACAAATAAATCACAGCTGATCTCACATTCGAAGAAATCACTCAAGAACTCCTCTTTGCATTCTTTAGCCAAAATACAGTTTAATATCAACATTAACCAACAGATTTTTAATTGTTCAATCAATGAACCTAGAGACAAGTTTTCTTAGAATCTACAATAGACTACTGAGTATAACCTTTCTCGCTGTCATATTATAAAGGTCAAATCTTTATCAAGCTCACTTTGCTTTTGCTGCGCAAATAATTTTGCACATTTTATGAACTATTCATAACGAAAGCCTAATCAAGTTCAAACTTGATCATAGTAAGCCATGAACAATCTTAAATCTATGATTCAATGGCAAGTTCGGAATCGACATCAAATATTGCTCCCACTAAAAGTTATAGGATAATTTTCTTCAATGATAAAACAACAGAATCACTAAGTATCGAATATTTTTTAAATGATTCTGACATTTTGTTAGACATATACGGAAGTTATCTAAGGGTCTTTTCATCTTATTAATTATATAGTTCCATTACGGTTTATCATTCTCACATTTGACTTCACTAATTCAAATCTTTTCTACAATCGTCAACATCCAATGCCAACAACCAAATAACAAAATAATTTAATTACTGGGATCGTAGAAAAGATATTCTATCAAATAGAATATAATATTCTATTAAATAGAATAAACGATAAATCTTTCACTCGTACCTCCGAGGCACAAGTACTTTCAGTTATATAACCATCATACAAAATAAAGTTTCAAATCTCAAACTTTTCAAGATTCGAATTTTTTACTATACATGTCATATATGTAACTGTAGAAACGGATGGAAACTAAACTAAAAAGACGAATTAGTGTTATTGGAGAATAACTCAAGAGTATCGAAAACTAATTTGGTAAACTTAATATAAACGAATAAAATCATATAAGATTCGATAACTCCCACTGACCAATTCCATCACAATGGAAACGCGGAAGTTTAATACTGAGTAAGAATCATATTCATTAAATAATTTGTAACATCCCAGATTTTCGGGACTGTTCTAGAAGATTCCCGGAATCCCGGACTGACGTTATAGTCTCGGGAACAGAATGATAGCAGAGAATAAGAGTTTAAGTGATGTTATATGGGTTAGAATAATAGATTATGAATATTCGTCATGTTGGAAAACACTTGGGATTAAAAGTCAGTGGTGCGATTTTCGTAAAACGAGTAAAGTTTACAATTTAGGTCATAGAATTAGCAGATGAACTCCGATTGAGTTGATTCTGGAGCCATCAGACTCTTTTTTCTGAGACGAACAACTTTTGTGTTGAACACTTTTCGAGAATCGCATCAGAAGGGCTTCGAATGGGCTGATTTCCGAAAATACCCTTCCTAGTGTGGGGTATTTTAGTCATTTTTGAAAAGGAGATTTTTGTATTTTATTTATTATTATTATTATTGTTATTATTATTAAAATCAAATACAAAAAAAAAAGAGAAAAAGAAGATACAAAACGCAAAAATAGAGAGGGGGAAAAATGATGAGAGAGAAAGAGAGATCAGAGTCGTGGACGACCCTCCGGTGGCCGACGGCGGCACGCGACGGCGCCATTGGGATCGTCCGGCCACGGCGCACCTCGTGGTGGCTGACGATTACGCAGACGGCAGTGAACGACGACGTAGGAAAGGGAAAATAGTGGCACACGTGGGGGTTAGTCGGTTCCGGCTCGTTGCTTCGTTTTACGACCCGAGCCACCTACCAAATCGAAGTCCTCGGAGAGTACTATGAGTATGCGGAGTCGGTTTCACCGAACAGCGGCTGGTTGCACGTGAAACGAAGAAAGAAACGGTGGATGAATAGTGACCCATGGTGAACAGTAACTCCGATCGAAATTCCGGCGATACTAGCGCATTCGTATGGTCGAGGGGAGTCCGAATATGGCCTCGGAATTTCGATACGACTTTCCGTTTAGAATTTATTATTTTAAAGTGTATCGATTTATATTCTGATGTTTCCGGAAGTTCCGTAGTTTAGCGAATTAGCATGATATGAATTGGATATGATATAATGTTAAAACGATAAATGTGGTAGAATTCGGGGAGAAAACGGATTAGATTTGATCGATCAGGTAGAATTAGCGAGTTTCCGGTAAAATGGAGTTTCTCGTGTGAATGAGCGTAGACGGACCGTAACCATGGATAAGATATAAATATGATATTGCGATGGTAATTGAGTAATTCCGGATGGGTTCAGAGGGTTTAAGACCCTTCCGTAGCGTTTGCGGAAACTCTTCCGTAAGATTTACCGCAAACGCGTAAAACGAGAATCTAGGCTATCCAGCTAGTTGGTATAGTATAGAAAGATAAGTATTAGAGTAATGAAGTTTGTAACGTAGTATTGGAGATGATTCAGGTGTTCGGGGGAGCTCGAAGTTATTTTAGATAAGTTGGAAGTTTCGCAAATAGCGGTGCTAACCTTGTGTTGTTATTGTTTGACATATCGGACCCAGATCGTGGGCGTTCGCCTAGTCAGGTAAGTAACTCATGCTGCGAATACTTAAGAAATCTAACGTTGCTCGAAATTAGTAATATAACAAAGTTGTATATAGTTATATGTATGAAACCTGTATATATAAGATGAGTGTAAAAGAAAATAGTAGGTGTATCTATATACACATGTAGATGAAAACAAGCAGTTACAAATATATATGAGTAAAGATAAGCATGAGCATGTAGAAGTAAAGAGATACATACGTAGGTATAAACCAGTATATATATATATTATATATATATATATATATATATATATATATATATATATATATATAGCATATAAATGAGGTCATGATTATGATTATAATTAAATGAGACTTGGTTTAGGGGTTGTAGAAACCAGTGTTTAAAAAAACGCGTGAGGCGCCGCCTCGAGGCGCCGCCTCGCGGGGACGGCGCGTCGAGGCGCCCGCCTTATGCCGTTTTTTTAAAAACTCCCGCCTTCTTCTGTTGAGGCGGCCGCCTCAGGCCGCCTCACGCCAAATCGGCGTGAGGCGGCCTGAGGCGGCTGCCTCAACAGAAGCATGTTTTTTTTTATTTTAATAAATATAAATTGAAACGACGACGTTTTGGGCTTGCGAAACGTCGTCGTTTCAGTTGGTAAAATTAAAAAAAAAAAAAACAAAACCAAATCTCCTTTTCGTCTTAGGTTTCGGATCTGTCTCTCGGCGTCTTCTTCCTGATCTCCGTTTTGTCTCTCGTCGTCTCGGCTTCTCGGTTTCGTCTTCGTCTCGGCTTCTCGGTTTCGTCTTCGTCTCGGCTTCCTCTCTCCAGATTTCGTCTCGGCTTCGTCTTAGGTTTCGGCTCTGTCTCTCGGCGTCTTCTTCCTAATCTCGATTCGTCTTCGTCTCGGCTTCTCGGTTTTGTCTTCGTCTCAGCTTCGTCTCTCCAGATTTCATCTCGGCTTCGTCTCTCCAGATTTCGTCTCGGCTTCATCTCTCCAGATTTCGTCTTTGCTTCAAATCGGTATGTAATTGGGTTCCCATGGTTGTCTTATTGTTTCAATTATTGCACTTGTCATATTGATTTGATGATGATGCTTCTCAATGTAATTGGGTTCCCATGGTTGTCTTATGGTTTTATTCACTTGTGTTTAGCTTGTTAGTTTTGTCAGATTTTTTTATGCTGGATACGCTGACATTTTCCTGGGATTCTTCAAGCTAATTATTAGGAATCCTCAAGCTAATTATTTATTTAGTATTATTATATGTGAATCAAAAGAGAAGAAATTTGGTTTTCCAAAGAAATTTGGTTTTCCAGAGCCTTGGAATTGAATTGGATGTAATTTTTTCCAGTAAAATGTCGAATCGAACAGATCCGGCCTGGAAGTACGGGCATGAAGTTACTGTGGACGATGGAAAGGGTTCATATAAGTATATTGAATGTCATTTTTGCACAAGGACAATCAAAGGGGGTGTATACAGAATGAAAGAACATCTTGCGGGTATAAGGGGTAATGTCGCGTCATGTATGATGGTTCCTCCAGAAGTGCAATCCGAGATGAAAGAATATATGAAGAAAAAACAAGATACAAAAAAGGTTGCACAACTTTATCGAGAAGAACGGATTGATGAAGGTGCCTCCCTACACCGCACTTCTTTTGGTAGTTCAAACAGTATATCCCAGAGAACAATTAGAGGGCCAATGGATAGATTTGTCGTTAATCTTGAAGAGGGAGAATTGGCGGACAATCCGGTACAACCCTCACAAGGAAGTGTTCAAGATCTTCGTAATCAGACGTTACAGGATATTGGTAGGTTTTTTTATGAGAATGGCATTGCCTTTAATGTTGCTAATAGTCCATCATTTATTAATATGGTGCGCTCAATTGGAAATTTTGGCCGTGGACTAAAACCGCCGACACCATATGAGTTATCAACAACTATACTAAAAAAAGAGTTAGACAATACAGGAGAAGTTGTTGATGAAGTAAAGAAAACATGGAGAGAAACAGGGGTTAGCATTATGTCAGATGGGTGGAAGGATATGAGAGGAAGACAATTGGTAAACTTCCTTGTAAACAATCCTTTTGGAACAATTTTTCTTAAATCTGTGGATGTTAGTGATGTAGTGAAGGATGCAAATTTATTGTTCAACATGCTTGATGATGTTATTGAAGAAGAAGGCGAAGATAATGTCATTCAAGTCATTACAGATAATGCATCAAACTATAAGAAAGCAGGTGAACTTTTAATGGAAAAGAGGAAACGATTGTGGTGGACGCCGTGTGCGGCGCATTGTATTGATTTAATTCTTGAAGATATTGGAAAGCTACCTCAACATAAAAATGCATTGTTAAAAGCAAAAAAGGTAAAAATATGATATTTTATTAAATATCTTCTTATTTGACATCATTAATTCATGATTGTTAATGTCATGTAACAGGTTAGTAATTTCATTTATAATCATGGAGCGGTGTTGGCTTTAATGAGAAGTTTCACAAAGAAGGATTTAGTTCGCCCCGCACCAATAAGGTTTGCAACTGCATTCTTAACATTAGAAAGCATGTATGGTTTGAAGGAATCCTTGGAGCAAATGTTTACTTCAAAAGAGTGGAATGAACTTACTTTCTCCAAGAAGTCTGAAGGGAAAGATGTAAAAAAATAATTTTTAATGATAGGTTTTGGACTTGTATTGCTTATGCATTGAAAACAACCAAACCTCTAGTTCATGTGTTGAGGATGACAGATGGTGAAAAATTTCCTTGTATGGGATTTATATATGGTGCTATGGATAGAGCAAAAGAGGAGATAGCAAAGAATTTGGGAAATGAGGCTGGTTCATACAAGGAGATTTGGAAAATAATTGATGATAGATGGGAGTCTCAGTTGCACCGTCAATTGCATGCAGCTGCTTATTTTTTGAATCCTCATATCCAGTATGCAGACAATCCTTCTTCCAAGCATCCGGAGATTAGGCGTGGGTTTATTTAATGTTTGGAGAAACTGTTGCCCAATCCTGAAGATCAATATGCGGCAGATATACAATCGGATGCCTTTCTAAATAAGCAAGGATTATTTGGCACCAGTATGGCCAAAAACCCGTCTTCAATCGTAGTCCTGGTATGTGAATTATCACTTTTGTGTTATTATTAACTATAAGATATTATATGAATTTTGAAAGTGTATATTCAATCTTATTGTAGCTGACTGGTGGAGAGCATACGGCGCTGAAGCTCCTCAACTGCAATCTTTAGCAATAAAGATTTTAAGTCTAACATGCTCATCCTCGGGGTGTGAACGCAATTGGAGTGCATTTAATATGGTATGATCTAATAATAACTTGTGTTTTGTGAATACTTAATTTATTCAACTTCTGATAATTTCAATAAATAAACTGTAGATTCATACAAAAAAGAGAAATAGATTATCCACCGAGAAATTGAACTCATTAGTGTACATAATGTACAATATGCGATTGAAGCACAAATACATGAAAAAACATTCATTTCAATCGGTTGATGATTCTTTGATTGAGGATGAGTTGCCTTCTGATGATGAGTGGGTGGCTGGAGAAAGGTTTGTGGAGAATACTTCCATTGAACAACTGAGTGGCAGTAGAGCACCTGCACAAAAAAGGAGCAGAGACCAACGTAAGTTAATCTTGTACAAATAATGCAATTTATATAATCAAATAAAAAATAAAATAATAATACTTTATGTTATTTGTTAGGGAAAGGGAAAGCTCCACAATTAGTAGATGAAGACAATACAAGTGAAGGAGATTCTTTGGATGATGACCCATCTGATGATGAAAGAGATTTTGACTCAAGCTTCATGCCACTAGACACTAATGATAGCTTATTTAAGGATTAGTTATCAATAATTTTTTGAACATACTATGAATTATGAAGAAAGTAATGTATTTTGGATTACTTATCAATAGTTTTTTGAACATACTATGAATTATGAAGAAATTAATGTATTTTGTATTATTTTTCGGATTTTCGGATTGAGGCGCCCGCCTCACCGCCTCGAGGCGGTCCGCCTCGCGCCTCAATGGCTGGCCGCCTCGAGGCGCCGCACCGTATTTTTAAACATTGGTAGAAACTACACCCTAGGGAATGGGTTTAAAGCTTAAAGGATGTAACGGCGAGTGTGACTTATAAGTACACTTTCTTGACAAGAAAAACTGAAATTGAACGAATGGGCATATTTACTAATAATGTATAGTCAATAACCGATTTAGCAAAGATTAAGGTAAAATGTAAAAGGTTATAATATGGTATCACATAGGAAATGCTAAAATATGTTAATTTGAGTTTGCATGATGGGTGTTTATAAAGAATGAAATATATATATATATATATATATCTTTGTTTTATAAGTATAGTTGGATATGTAAATACGTGTGTGTATGTGTATATGAGTATATTTATGGTTGCTCGATAAAGTAGAATATGAACCTGAGTAGTATAGAAGAATATGAATGGAAGTATGAGCATGTAATATAAGTAGTAGTGTTTATGAAAAGCATGTCATGTTTATAAGCATACTAGTCTAAGATACATTTCAGAACTCAATGGAGATAAAATATGAGCATGTTATTATATGTATGTATGCATGTATATATAAATATGACTATGTAGGAAGATAAGTTTTATGCGTGCATGAATATATACGAGCATATATACAATGTATGAAAGCATGGCTAGAGTATAAAGAGCATGAGAATTTCATATGCATATATGTGTGTGTGTGTGTGTGTGTGTGTGTGTTAAGATTTTTGTCACTTGAGAACGTTTTCAAAGATTAAAAATGTTTTAAAGAAAGTTTAAGATGTTTTAAAATACAACATATTTCATAAAGATGTTTCTTCCAGTTTTGAGATTTTAAAACATGAGTTTTATGGTTTTCGGGGTATGAGGTAAAACCTCACTCCAGTATGTAACTAGTACAGTTGGAATTGACGGTTACAGAGAACATGTGCACATGTGGGGCCAGGATGGCGGCTTAGGATCGTGTACCTGGTTCTTAGTGGTGGCTACACTGCCAGTTGAGTATTTATCCCGGGTGTAGAGCTCTACGTTGCCAGTTGAGTATTTGTCATGGACGTAGGGCACCACCAGCCACAGAGATGCTGCCAGTTGAGTATTTATCCTCGGGATCTAGTACTATCAGATTTCAGCGATGCTGCCAGTTGATTATTTGTCCTAGGCATCGAGTATTACCAGTTTTCAGTTTTTAGATTTTCAGTACACAGTTTTCAAATCATCAGAATATAGTTTTCAAAAGTCAGATATTAGAAAAAATTTTCAGAGATAAAGTAATCAGGGAAAGTTTTCAGATACAGTTTTCAGTTTTAGATACAGATCCCAGTTTCTAACTGCAGTTTTCTGTTTTTAAATAAAGAATTCAAAAATAGTTTTTAGAAAATAATTTTCAGAAATCATTTTCTACAAGTATGCCATAATTAGAGCACATAGTAGTTCGTAATTTATGCATATTAACTGCACATTCTGGTTAATATTTGAGATGCATATAGATGCTGTTAATGCATGATGGTATGAATGTACCTATGAGTTTATGATTTATGTATGGGTGTATGGTATGTTTATAATGAAGGAACAAGTTGTAAAATACTAATGCATGATTATATGATTTCATATTCATGATTATATGGTTAACTTTGTACATAGCATACTTATATAGAGTTAGCATTTTATAAGGTACGACTGCATAGTTGCATGACCTTATATTAATATATGGGTATTTAGGATGATTGCATAAGTTGCTTGCTTACTTAGAAAGAACATACTGTAAGGATGATAGATCATGATGGAATGGTAACATATGCATGTAATCATGGATAGTGATAGTAGATTAGATAGTTAACAGTAATAAGATTTTAATTATCCGATTTGATGATATTTCAAGGTAATGAAAGAGAGAAAAATTATAATAGATAACTGAACCAGTTAGTAAAGAGTATAGAAACTAAGCAGAATTCAGTATAGTGCATAAACAGTATGATGAAACTTCTTTTGTAGTGATATAGAATTTGAATGTATTATAAATGTTTAATAGTGTTCAGAAGTTGACAGCTGGTGACCAGTTAAAAGTACAGTAACTGAATGACAGGTCTGTGAAATGAAAAATAGATAGTCAACTAATTCAAACTTTATTAGCATGTGTATGATTTCTTACTGAGTCATTATGACTCACACCATTTCAGTTTGTAGTTTTGCAGGTCAGTAGCAGTCATATAGAACCAGCAGAAGTTCGGTGGAGACTTTGAAGACGGTAGATCGCCCCAATTGCAGTCAATAGAGTCATGGATCGAGTTATGGGTCCTCACGGCCCTTGTCTTTGTATTTGCATTTGTATTTTATATGTATAAGTCATGTAATAGCATAGTTTCATTTTGAGTTCTGGCCGGAGGCCAAGTGGTTTCTATTTTGTTCCTTGAGTTCAGGCCTGAGGCCTTGTTGATGAATGCATTGATGTTGAGTTACCGGCTTGAGGCCGAGATTGTTATGTTCTTGTTGTATATGGATGCTGGCTACAGGCCAGGTTACATGATGTTACGAATATATCATGCCGAAATTTCGTTAGAATCAGAGGCTTATGGAGATGGGTTTAGCCTGTCTTCTGCCGGTAGCATCCTGGCCTAGGCGGGATGTTACATAATTATAGAACTAATTACCTTAAATTCATGCGTTTGATCAAATCAAACATTTTCGAACAATTCAAATACGGGCAATGAATTTCTAAAGATACAGTTTTCAACACTACAGATAAAATATCTTTGAACTATTCAAAATATTCTATCTGAGTTTCAGTAGAAACATATTGACAGTTCTTGAACAATTCAAGATGTTCAACATGTTCTATATTAGAAACTTGCAACTAAGTCATGACAAATCATTAACTGAGTTATAAAGCAAAGAAAACTATATAAGGTAATTTCTAATTCATCAAACTATACACATCCAATGTATTAGTTTAATAAATCTATGGTCCAATGACAATCATCGGTTAAATGAAATTTAATCCCAACCTGAATACAATATTCATTAAATGGATAAGGATATGTGGTGTGATCTCATATCAGATCATCATCTACCATAAGGAACAAGTATCTAATGTTTTTATGATAAAACCTAATAAAGCACAGTTCTAAGTCATTTCTATTTTACCGAATATTTTTCTTAATGTTCATCTTTCATTAATGACACTACTAGTCACTTTAAAATATGTAACAATTGTTTATACAGAACAAGTAACTATCCAATAGTCACAAGTTCTGATATCAAATATCAAAACAGTTATTCAATATTATTTCAAATAATCAAACGGGAGATGTGGTATCCAATACCGATAGTTGTCGTATTATGAGAATCAATATTCTCTATACATAACTATGTGTATCTCCTTTCTTAAGCTTTATAATTTGCATTAAATTACTCACAACATTTGCAAATAACCGATTAGCAAACTGTGTCGACACATGACTTCGAAAGTCACTAAAAGCTAAGAAATGTCATTATAAGATAAACAAACACTAAAAGGGTTTTCTTAATGCCAGTCGAGAATCTCGAGACATGAAATGTTCAAGTCAATTATTACTGCATAAGAAACAATTCAAACTAGAATAATATCCTAAACAGATATCCATTTAGATTACCTAATGTGACTTAGTAACTAAGTCACAAATCATCTTTATTTTCCAGAAAATCAGAACAACAGTTCCCAATGGTTTTAACTAATTTAACTATATCTAAGTCTACTGTCATTCTAGAACCTATTCCAGAACAACGCAACCATAAGTAAAGTAAGAAAATCTATTCTAGTAATAGACATGCAGTAGATTAGAAGCATAAATCTATAAACTATATAGATAAAAGGAAAATGAAAGCAGTAAATTACATAATATTACACACTGCCTAAGTTATGGATTTTAAACCCGGTAGTGTCTCCCACCACTTTACGTAATACCGTAATCCCCAACAGACAACGGGAATTCAATAATCAAATCGAACTCCATAGTGAGAGTAGGATCCCATGAATATATTTCGACTCACATCTTTGGCACGATCTCACCTACGTATATTCATTAGGTAGACAACTCTTTGTCAATCACTCACCAGTGACTCCTAGTTTTGGTTCTGACCGTTTCTCGCTGTGACAGCTTTGGCACGTTCACAGGGAGGCGTATCAAGGCTACACTTGTCAATGACAAACTCAAGCTATCGGTGTAGTCCTGACAGCTTTGACACGTTCAGGATTTCCATTTTCACTTGAATTTGTCTCTTATCATATAAGTTCTATCAGTGCAAATGAACTACCATCAGCCAAAACTGCACAGCTTTGGCACGTTACAGCCACAGCATCAGGAAATCATTTGCATCTGTATTAATAAGGCGGACCAAGAAACATGTATCTAATACACGTTACTTTACAGTCATATTTCAAAGCGGGGATTTTCCTATGGAAGCTATATGTTGGGAATAATCTAAGTCCCGATGATCGAATAAAGCAATGAAACATCATGCGAATACATCGAATAAGTTGCAGAATACTTACATCGATCGGTAGAGGCGATACATTGAGGAATAAAAATTATTTTCTCCCTCCATCATGGTCAGGACAGTGAGCAGTTTTTGGGTCTCCAAATTCGGCCATGGATGGGTGAATTAAGCTCCAAACTTCCTTGTTTAATCATTCCATGCACACTGGTGGGTTTCCCTATCACCTACAGACGACTCCGGAGTGTGCTAGCACTTTGATTTTGTAACAAAATCATCACTTTCTTCTCCTCTATACTCGGCAGTGGCTGAAAACAGAAGAGAGAAAATGGAGCTCATGGGCGTGAATAGAAGAGAAGGAATAAGAGAGATAGATGTGTATTAGGCTGTTGTCTAAGTTGTTAAGTGTTTTTGTATATCAAATATCAAAAATAAAAGTCAAATACCATTTAATTAAACAATGGTATATGTCTTTCACCACACTTGAGTGTCCAACACTCATCCACCAACCAAACAACTTTCATCACTCAAAGTGACTAGTTGTCACATCAATCAATCAATCATCAATCACATAAATCAATCAATCAATCAATCACATCAATCAATCAAGTGTCACATCACTCAAAGTGACACGAGATTTGACGCTTGATGTGACTAGCGATTTGACGCTTGATTTGACTTACGTGCCGCACTCGAATTCGAAATGCGAATGCGCTCGCAAACAATCATGGGCTCAGGTTCGCTAATTCCAAATTAACGAATTTTCCGTTGCGACGTAATTAAATCTAATTTAATTAAATAATCATGGCTAGCATAATTACTATTCACGTCGCTAACGAATTAATTCTAAATTAATTCGTTTGCCCGAATTAAAATCCATTTCAATTCCGCGTCGAAATCCTATTTCGTTTAACATATCGAATATATTAATTTAATCGATTAATTCCAAATTAATCGTTCTCTCTCTTTAAATGATATTTTATCCTAGATAAAATATCTCCACAATTAATCCCAGATTAATTTTCTCTTTCATCTAATTAATCCCAGATTAATAAAAGTGCGAATCATACGTCATCGGTGAATCTTTGGGAATGACCCATGAGATCCCCGGATATGTTGGCAGTAAATTCGGTCGTCCGACTATCCGAACACGTATATACCAAGTACTACGTTTTACCGATTTACAAGACAAGGTTGGCCTCTAGCAACCAATTCTTCAGAAATATCCTTAAGGGAATATGCGGTCTATATCAGGCGTAGTATACGTGGTATTGTGTATGTCGATCCAATATCGGATGTCACGTGCTAGGCTTGGGGCTGGAGCTGTGTCTGCCCCGTATGAAGCACATGTCGGATGTCTGGTAACTAGTCTCTATAATCGGATATTTATGACCTAGTCATAATATCCCGATAGCTACAACATTTAAGAGCACCAATCCCGTATCCTACGTGACATCATCTCCACTATGACTGGAGTGATACTTCCGTCTTGACATCACACCCAATACACTATGATTCTCAATATACCCACCAGAGGCGTACACAGAACCGGTTAAAGCCCTGGACGACCAAAACTAAAGTATATTAATAGTCGTAAGTATTAGGGGTGCAAGTCTCAGGTTAAGACCAAATACACATACCCTGCTTTCGGACTTCCATAGACACATAGTCATACTACCAATGGAATTTCGAGGGGTCTATCCAGAGCGAAGCTATTTTCCGTACTATCGGTAAAACACAACTCCTATTACACTCGCATGAGTATCCAATACCCAAATATATGAGAACTATGCTATTGTGCCCTCACAACGCGCACAAGTGTAATGCTAGTCTTTTACGCATTTATCGATGTCCAATCTCGATAATACTCTGACTAGGGATATTTAATGATTAATCCTTCATAGACTGATATTGTCTCATATCATCTCAATATAGGAACTAATCATAGGGACCTCTTATCATTTATACATCTAGATGATCTGATCACAAATGATAAGAGCGCAATCTCCTTTGTCACATAGTTAATTTGTACAACAACACCATGATCTGTACAACTAGTGACACTATGGGTCATAACTGTCCAACAATCTCCCACTTGGCCTATAGCCAGTCACTCGAGTGTCTTACACCCGAACTATGTACGGTTCGCTCAAACTGCTGAGGAAAGGCTTTCGTCAGCGGATTTGCATGATTATCGTCTGATGTGATTTATACGATCATCACATCGCCACGATGTATGATCTGAATGAATCAGATGAATAATCGAAGTATATATCTGGATCGTTGATGAGACCATTAATTCTTTAGCCTACGCTGTAGCATAGCTCAGCTGCTAACAGAACTATATCTAATCTAATTAGATTTGTTTATTTACTCAGATGGCTTCTATTGCTGCCTCATCTGTAGCAATAACCCGTATTTGTTGTTTATTTGGTAACAGTATCTTGCATGGAAGATTTCGAGCTAACTGTACCGTTATTCAAACTGTATAGTACCGTTATTTTTATCGGTTATGAAACTTGCAGCAGTGATCCCAGTCACTTCAAGTTCACATTCTCCATAGTTTAAGACAGCATCCTTAGTTCTCTAAGATACTAACAGATGTTCTTAACATCAACCCAGTGACTATCACTTGGATTGGTCTGTTTGTGACTCCATATGCAGATCACGTACATTTTTTAATGTACGAGTTCTCGGAGAGTTTTAACAACTTTAAATCTATCCCAGTAGATCTTTATTCCTAGAATAAAGGTTGTTTCTCCCAAGAATTCTACGGAGAATTTTCTCGAAAGCCAAGCTTTCACCGATTATTTTATGGGAATATTATTTCCAAGAAATGACTTATTATCATTATTTAATAGGACATCCACTGTCAGTGCGCTCCCACTAACCCTCTTATATACACAAGAATCATTTTCGTTTTGAATTAAATCATACACCATTATGATTACATCAAAACGATAATTCCAAGAACCTAATGCTTGCTTCAATCCAAACATGGATCGAATAACCTGCAAACCTTGTTTGCTAGTTTTGATACGACAAAACCGTCAGGATGTTTTAAACATCCTTCAAAAGGTTTCCGTTTAAGGAAAGTGATTTTCCCGTTCAGCTACCTTATTTCATAAATGAAACATGCAGCATCAGCAAGCATTATCCAAATGGATTTACCGTGGCAACAGGTAAAAGGTTTCATCGTAATCAATCACAATGTTGATAACGATACCTTTCCGCTACAAGCCTAGCTTAGTACGTTGGTATGTTGCCTTCCATGTATGTCTTCCTTGAAGACTTATATAGTACCAATAGGCACAATGTCTTACGGTACATCAACTAGTATTCTAAACATAGTTGATATACATGGAATCCATTTCGGACATTTATAGCACTTTGCTATAATAGGGAGTCGATACCTTGTATCACTTCCTCATACGTAGTCGGTTGGTCTTCCTCAATAAGATTGACATCTTTATGAGGTAAGATCAGAAACCCATACCCCAGGTTGTTTTCTGACTCTATCCGACCTACGCGGTTCTTGTGTATTCGAAGATTACTGGTATAGTTTCATCTTTGATGAACTATATTTGTGTTCCATAAGGAATCGGTGCCTTGAATAATACTACTCCGATTTTCATCGAGTTTTACTATCCTCACACTTACCACTGTATATCGGTATTCCTCTTAGGAAAACCGCATGGTGAGCAACAATCACATTGTTCTCTTAGTGAGTTGTACAAGCACTATGCTTATGGTTTCCCTATGATAACCTATAATTTGGCACTTATCCAATTTGGGTTTTAGTTTGGTGTCATCCAAACATATGCCTAGCATTCCCAAATTATTAGGAATGAGAAACCCGGTTTCTTTCCCGTTCATATCTAATATGAACTATGTCAAACAGATTGTCATGGAACCTTATTCAAAATAAGTTCTGCATTGTTTATGCTTATCCGTTGAAGGAAATGGTAGCTCAGAGCGACTCATAATTAACCTTACCATGTCCAACAAAATTCGGTTTCTCCATTCGGACACACCGTCAAACTGACGTGTTCCGGGAGGAGTCCTCATTTGAAAGAATACTATACTCTTTCAAGTATACTATAAGCTTATTGTTTAAGTATTTTCCATTACGGTCTCACCGTGACGGTTTAATACTTTAGCCGATCTGTTTGTCTATTTCGTGTCGAAACTTTAAAAGCTTCCGATTCATGTTTCAAAAGAAATACTTAACCATAACGCGATGCCACACCCGTAAAGGTCACGAAATATTCATATCCACCTCTAGCCTAGCTAGATATGGGCCCACTTGCTTCACTATGAACTAGGGCTAACAGATCGGTGGCATTCACACTTTTACCCAGTAAATAGTGCTTTAGGCACTTTGCCCAATAAACTAGATTCGTAGACATCATTTGAATAGAATCAAATCAGTCCGAGTACCCACTCTTCAAAAGTGTGGATATACGAGTCTTGTTTAATTGTGCCCCAGACAACAATGCCACAATATGTTTCATCTGATCAAATCAGTTTGAGCTATTTGTTTGTCATGTAATATGTTTGAGATTTATTTATATTCAAAATATAAATACTGTTATTCACATCTGATGTGTTTATCTCAATATCATCTTTATATAATGAAATATTTTAGTGTTCTAGAATATAAAGGTAAATCCGCAACGGATTAAACACTGATATAAATATAATGTTTCTAGTCAAACTAGTTACATTATAACAGTTTTCTAATTTAAGTACACACCCGAAGGTGATTCCTAAACTTAGGTATCTACGGTTAAACAGCGACAGTTGTCCCGTTTCCTATTCGCAGATTAATCTCAATCGAAGTCAGTATCATGTTCATAACAGATTCTGAACATCAATGCATATTTATGTATCACACTAAGTATTTAAAATCCAATTTCAATACTAGCAGTGAACATAATTTTGACAAATATATTTGAATTCATAGCCTTGCTTGTCTTCAATTCTTTCATGCCTTCTTTGTTCAAACGGCAGTCATGCTTCCGCGATCCCGTTTGCCACAATTTAGGCAGCCCTTTTGAGATTTGTCTTTTATCTTCCCAGAAGATTATAATAATTTCGCCTTTGCCCCTTTTCTACATTCTAGAAGCCTTTGGGGTAAGCCTTGGCCATCTAGAATACCGAAGTAAGGTGCGCCTTGCGCTACTTGCCTCATTGTAAACTTTGACTTTGTCTCCTTGAGAATAGTCATTAACTCTCCAAGAGTTATTATTGCAATTTAATACTTCTAAGGTTTAAATATAAATCTGTGAAGATCCTTCAATTTCAATATCATACTTTAAGGATCTAATCCTTAGTTCTGATTAAGAAATTAAGGAGTCTATTTGACAAGTGTAATGGATTAAGTACTAAAGTTATCATCACATAAATCTTCCAAAGATTATGCTCTACCATTTGCTTAACTCCAGGCTTGGCCTAATATGTTATTTTATCAAATAAAGTAACTTATTAGTTTCCAGGACCATCCTGAAATTATTCCCAATTTGAAAATTAAACCATTTAAATACATTTTTCCCTATGATTATGTTGTAAATTGTCAATCTTTCAATCTTTCTTGATTTTAATAGTCCAACTATTTAATAAACGAATTCAGGTACTATGATATGTAATGATTACTATAGTCCAACTATATAATCAAATATACTTTGATTTATTAAATTCAATTATATTGATTACTATAATCAAATTATAAAATCAACTATTAATTGAATAGTTTGAATATAGTCCAACTATTTTAAAACAACGATTTAAATATTAGTCCAACTAACATTTATATATTTGATGAATGATATTTGATTGAGCGCGTATGGCAAGTTATTAAACGTATATTGTAAATCTAATACTTGCCTCCCACTATTTTTCGGCGAGCCTCTAACCCTCTATCGAGTACTCGGGAAACCGTGTTTCCTAGTGGGCTAGGATCCCGTTAAATAACACACAATCTTGACTTTGGCCAACAAATTGTATGATATTTAACTAGGTAGATCTCTAAGATCAATTGGATCCAATCCAATTCCTAGATCCAGTAGGTGGACATCCAAGTCCGAAATATATATCTTATATATGCCAATATATCCAATATATTCCCTAACCTTTTTCATCTGAATCAATTAAGCCTTGGCTTTGGTACAACAAACTTAATGATCCCAGTTAAGCAGAACCCATTGACCATGGAAAGCTTCGTAATCAATGTCGACGGACAAGAAGTGGTCTTGACTTTGGCCAACAAACCACAACTTGGACAAGACACCGACTTGGAACAAAGCTCTCGTGATTCAAACACATCCCCGACGGACAAAGGCCTTGACTTTGGCCAACAAGCCAATGCCAGTCTTGGATCTTGAGTAAGAATCACTCAATGGAAGGAAAAACACTTAATATTTTATGAGGGTTTTTCACGTGTAAATTGGCAACCAATTTATTATCTTTGTTAAGGTCTCATCATCATACACCCTTAAACATGCATTCTAAACACATAATAAAGCGCGTATAATAAAATAATAATGATATGCGGATGGATACTTTACACATTGATCCTAGATCAAATCTCTCTTTTTCTCTCTCTCGCTAGCACATATATTACTTATACCCGTTACACTACACTTCTAAAGAAACCTCATTTACGTTGAGGGGAATAGGTGAGAAGAGAATACAAAGAATAATGAGGTAATAAGGCTGGACACGCAGGTCCAATTAATAAATTCCAAATTTATTACAACAATTTCTAAAATTACCCCACCCATCTAATATCCATCCGATATATATTATTCATGCATCGCAACCATGTATTCACACAAGCATGTTATCAATCAATCTAATCAAATTAATTAATCTGATAATTAATGACCATCCAATGTTCAAACAACGATTTGCGAATAAGTACTCAAAGTACGAATTCTCGAATTAAATTAAACTACATAATTAAAACCAATTCAATTTGTATTTAATACTAATTTGCTAATTTAATTCCAAATTAAATACTACACTTTACAACGAACTTTTCCGTACTATTGGTAAAACACAACCTCCTATTACACTCGCATGAGTATCCAATACCCAAATATATGAGAACTATGCTATTGTGCCCTCACAACGCGCACAAGTGTAATGCTAGTCTTTTACGCATTTATCGATGTCCAATCTCGATAATACTCTGACTATGGATATTTAATGATTAATCCTTCGTAGACTGATACTGTCTCATATCATCTCAATCTAGGAACTAATCATAGGGACCTCCTATCATTTATACATCTAGGTGATCTAATCACAAATGATAAGAGCGCAATCTCCTTTGTCAGATAGTTAATTTGTACAACACACCATGATCTGTACAAATAGTGACGCTATGGGTCATAACTGTCCAACACTATACTCTACATCCAATGTAGAATATTAATCTAAATCATTTTCTAAACATTTCAATTCTACTTTAGAAAACATAACACAATTTAACTATTAAATTTCCGTTATATTTCTGTTAACGTAAAACCAAAAAGTAAAGAAACATATATAGATTCCTAACATGTGCGAACATTAAAATTGGATTAAATATCAAATATCAAGCATGAATAATGTAATGGATGAAGCATTAGACCTGCTTTGATACTATTTTTGTTGGGGTTTTGGATGATGGGGCGTTGCGGACACGCGAGTTCGGGCGAAATCGTATTTTAAAACTTTTTCAAAATACCGAATAAATTTTTCAATCTCGAATATGAATAATTTACTCATATTACACCTTAAACTATGTATTTCATATCATATATTAACATAAATATGGTTGAAACTTCGTGAAACTTTTATGAAAAATGTTTTTCCGCAAAATGACGAAAAACATATTTTTGACCGAACCGACTACCTGACACTTATGGAAACTACCCAGGTCAGCTTCAATAGTGTCGGGGTAGTTCATGGGATGCCTGAACAGTGACGGATTCACTGTTTGGTTAGCCGCTACCCGGTTGGCTCAAAATCCACCCGGTAACACCGTTTTTGGCCTTTTTCGCTTATTTCAACTTGGAAACACTTTCCGGTAATTGTTCAGACTCTCAAAACACATCCATTCCATTCATATGACATCAAAAATATCATATAAATTCTATTTTAATCATAACAGATCAGCAAACCGAAATTTTCACAAAATTCACGCTTTAAATCCAATAATTCAAGATTAATCCAATTAATCTAAACACCAACTAGAATCACCACATATGAAGAATTCTAGAACAATTCTAGGCATAAAAGGAGTGGCTATTACACTCTATAATGGCAAAAAAAATACCCAACAACAATTTGAACAAACTGGATACAAATTACATTAATTTCATCTAATAAACACTTCACCTATGCTTCAACTTCCATCTCCAACAACCACAAACAAAAGCCCCAAAATTTCAGAATTTAAGGAATCCTAGATCATATCTAACAACTCAAGAAATAAGAAACTAAATTTATAAGCCAAGGTATTTAATGAATTACCTTTAATCCACTTGATTCCAAAATTTTTTCTTGATTTTTCTTAAATTCTTCAAGTTTTGTGAAACAAAATTTCAAACCCATTTTTGGAGCAAGCTTTTCGTCCATGGTGTGTTCAAGAAGATGAAGAAAATATTTTCTTTTATTTATTTATATATTGACGAAAATTGAGGGCAAAATTATCCAATCAATACATTTTAATTTGATCAAAAATCAAATTAAATGATAAAATGCCACAGGTCACCAATAATTGGTCACCATGAATCATATCAAATAATGACTAATGGATAAGGTTTGAAATTTCAATTATTTAATTATTTAACATTTAAATAACTAAATAATTAAATAACAACCTTACATGTATTTTTATTTATATTAAATAACAAACACATATATTTATGGCATGTGTCAAAATCTCATTTGATAAATAATTAATGTGTATCTAATCGTATTATATATCAAATATAAATACACAACAATTATTAGAGGACAGAATCTTCTAATGCATATGTTATCGTTTAACAGATTAAACGATCCAGATTAACTCATTTAATCCGATAAAGTATTATGAATAATTTGTATTATTCATATCGAGTTTCCCAAGTGCTCAACGAGTACACTTCATATTGTGGGACTTCCTAATTTTAGGTTTATCCATCATGAAATCCATTTTTTGTCCATAATCCACCCACTCATGGATTATGACGACCACGGATAATCTCGCTAAACTATACAAGCCGAGGTCATTGCATACGTATAATCCCTCCATCACAGGCCATCCGTATTACTGTTAGACAGTTATGACCCATAGCGTCACTATTTATACAGATCATGATGTTGTTGTACAAATTAACTATGTGACAAAGGAGATTTCTCTCTTATCATTTGTGATTAGATTACCTAGATGTATAAATGATAGGAGGTCCTTATGATTAGTACCTGGATTGAGATGATATGAGACAGTATCAGTCCACGAAGGTTTAATCGTTAAATATCCATAGTCAGAGTATTGTCGAGATTGGACATCGATAAATGCGTAAAAGACTAGTATTACACTTGTGCGTGTTATGTGAGATCATAACAACATAGTTCTCATATATTTGGGTATTGGATACTCATGCAAGTGTAATAGGAGTTTGTGTTTTACCGATGGTACGGAAAACAGCTTCGCTCCGGATAGACCCCTTCGAATTCCATTGGTAGTATGACTATGTGTCTATGGAAGTCCGACATCAGGGTAGGTGTATTTGGTCTTAATCTGAGACTTGCACCACTAATACTTACGACTATTAATATACTTTGGTTTTGGTCGTCCAGGGCTTTAACTGGTTCTATGTACGCCTCTGCTGGGTATATTGAGAATCGTAGTGTATTGGGTGTGATGTCAAGACGGAAGTATCACTCCAGTCATAGTGGAGATGATGTCACGTAGGATACGGTATTAGTACTCTTAAATGCTGCAGCTATTGGGATATTATGACTAGGTCATGTATATCCGATTATAAAGACTAGTTACGAGACATCTGACATGTGCTTCGTACGGGGCAGACACAGCTCCAACCCCAGGCCTAGCACGTGACATTCTGATACTGGATTGGCATACACAATACTACGTATACTACGCCTGATATAGATTGTTTATTCCTGTAAGCATGTTTCTGGAGAATTGGGTAGGCATGGCGCTTTGCTAGAAGCCAACCTTGTCTTGTAAATCGGTAAAGCGTAGTACTAGGTACGTACGTATTCAGATAGTCCGATAACCGTATTTACTGCCAACATATCCGGGGATCTCATGGGTCGCTTCCCGAAGATTCACCGATGATGTATGACTCGCACTTAATTAATCTGAGATTAATTTGATGAGAGAGAAAATTAATCTGGGATTAATTACGGAGATATTTTATCTAGGATAAAATATCATTTAAAGAGAGATAACGATTAATTTGGAATTAATCAGTAAATTGATATATTCGATATATTAAACGAAATTGGATTTCGACGCGGAATTAAAATCGGATTTTAATTCGGGCGAATGAATTAATTTAGAATTAATTCGTTAGCGACGTGAATAGTAATTATGTTTGGCATGATTATTTAATTAAATTAGATTTAATTAAGTCGCGATGGAAATTCGTTAATTTGGAATTAGCGAACCCGAGCCCGGGATTGTTTACGAGCGCATTCGCATTTCAAATTCGAGTGCGGCACGTAAGTCAAATCAATCATCAGATCACAAGTCACATCTTGCGTCACATCATTAGTCAATCAAGTGATAAATGTCTTTCACTTTGAGTGATTGACACCAGTCACTATTCATGAGTGATGGGACTTGATGGAAGTTGATGGAAAGCTTTTTGAAAGCTTGAATGACATTTATTAATTTAATATTTGATATTTGAATTTTTGGTTTTTGTGTATTAGATATACAAAACACAAAATTCTTCTCTCTCCCCATTCCTTATGCATTCGGCCATAGTGGCATTTCTTCTCCTCTCTCCCTTTTTGGCTTTGGAAGCCATTTTTCTTCTTATTTTAAGCTTGGTCGAGAACTAAAAGGAAGCATAAGATGATTTGTGGCAAATCATCAAGGTGCTAGCACACATTAGAGGCATACAAGGTGATAGGGAAACCCACCTTTGAGCTTGGAATCCATTGACAAAGCTTGGAGCTTGAAGACTCATCCATGGAGGACAACACCAAGCTTGGCCGAGAGCAACATCAAGGAGGAGGAAAAAGATTTTTTCTTCATAGCATCCAATCCGTTCATTGTGAGTATGATTCTGTCGTTCTCCTTTGTTGTATTCACTTGTTTCATTGCTTATAAATGATCCTTGGGACTTAATAGAAATCCAACAATTATACCTGGGATATAGATGAAAATGTCAAACTCATTGGTATAATAAAATCGACTTTTCAATTTAAGATCTCTAAATAACACTCGGAACTAATTTTCGAAGTTATACCACAGCCATGGATTTATTAGATCGCAAACACGTGCTGGATGCCTATGCCCTGTACACAGGACTGACGGATCCTATCTTGATACGCACAGGATATCATGAGCATCAGTCCACACCCAACGAACAGACGAAGATCTGATCGTGATTAGATCATTGACGTGACTGCCATCAAAGTGTGGAGGATAGCTCATATATCCACAGTGGTATCTCAAGTCAAATGACCACTATGCTCGCTCAACTCGAGAAGGTTCTAATTGATGTTGGTGTACCATCTATTAGGAAACCTTCAGTGAGTTGTTCAGTGTCTTATCTAATAAACACCTACATGTCTATACGAGTCTCTCAAGACTCATGGTTCACTGGGACAAACTATCGGACCAAGTCACGATATCGACATGTACTGGTCTCAGTGGATTTTACTAACCGACCCGTGTTAGCAAATCTTGACCAGGAACTTTATTTAAGGATGTACATCTTATAGTGCGATTCCTAATGTCAATTATAAACTACATTGTAACTGCGCATTATATGTAAATCCTAGGGTCTTTATCTAATATATATTTATCACTGAACCAGATTCAGTTTCCATCTAATCGTAATCAGATATTTAATCTCAATTAGATCGAATAAACATATAAAAGAAAAGGGTTCTACCATTAAATTAGTAATATTATGGAAAATTGAATCGCTCGTATTTATGAATCGGACATAAATATGATCCAGATTGGCACTCCGAGTATCAACTCTAACACACATGATATGTAATACTCGTTGTCATTCTTTAGGAATGGTGTCTGATAATCGTGAAGATAAAATTAAATTCATTAGGGATGGCTTGAGTAAGGAGCTTTGGATGACATTTTATTGAGTCTTGAGACGTATTCCAGTGGATATATGTATCACGCAATTCGCATGTTACATAGACAATTCCGAAAAAGAAATACAATAATTAAGTCTCAGGATCTGACTCTAAAAGACCTTGTTTGCCAATTTATAAGAAAATTGGATAGGAAGCTTGTCTTTGAAGCATAGATGTCAATCAAGCCGTTATTTCTTGTACATATTACTATCTCTTTGTCTTTAACTAATAATTGTGATTTATTTTGTTATTTTCTTTTATTTTCCCCCAACAGGATCCAGACTTTTTGACTTTCACAATTTATTTTACTGTTTAGCTAATAATTGTCATTTGGCAGGTACTAGTACTATTATTACTCACCCTTTTTAGGGTTCTAGAAATTCATATCATCATTGCACTCTTGAAGACATCCAGAGTTGAGAAATAAATTAAAAAATTAAAGCAACTTCAAAAAGATGAGTTGTTGACATCTGTGTATTTTGCGGTACTAGTGTTGGTTCTAAGTCAGAATTCATGACAGCAACATAGGAATTGGGTAAAGTTATAGCTGAAATGAATATGCATTTAGTATATGGCGGTGGCAATCTTGGACTAATGGGGTACGTTTCAAGGGCCGTATAGGAAGGAGACAGTCAAGTTTTAGGAATCATCCCAAACCTTGGCAGAAGCGAATCTTATAAAACCATCAAATGAAGAGGAATTGATCGTACCAGGTATGTTTGAATAATTGGTTGAAATGATTAACTGTGCTGATGTTTTTATTACTTTGCCATGTGGCTTGGGTAAGATGGAGGAAATTCTTACAGTAGTATCTTGGGCGAACTTGAACATACACCATAAACCGATTGGACTGTTTAATGCTGATGGATTCTATGATTTTCTTTGTGTGTTTCTTGATGATGTCTGTAGAAATGGGTTCATGTCAAAACCTGTAAAAGATATCTTTTTCACTGCCAGAACTGCCAATAATTTAATTGACCAAATCTTAGTCTTTGAATCACAAATTGACCATATCCTTTCCAAGATTAACTGGTCTGATAATGATCGTGGTAAGAAACGTCGGATAAATCTGGATCTTAACCTTTAATTTTCTATTTAATTGTAGAATTTCAGCTTATCTACTTTTTAGACATTATGGACAATGTCTCAATTAGGTTTGGGGGAGGGGAATAGTTGATTAGTATTCTATTTTTTTAGTTATGTTGTTTTTGCTTGGTTTTTAGTCAAAATTCAAAAAAATTAAAAAAATTTAAATAAAAATAAAAAATATTTTTGTGTTTTTTATGTTTCTAATTTGACTAACCAAGTGAAATTGGTGTGAAATAGTTGTCTAGGAATGTTAGTGTCCTATACATGTCACAAGATCACTAAGATGATTGTGTTTGAATAAATCAAGAAATTTACGGAAAAAATTTACAATGATCGGATGAGATTCAAAATGTTTCCATGGATGTGTAGAACCTCCAAGCTTTCTTTTGCATTCCAAACTCAATGGTAAGTTTCCCTATCACCTCACGAGACTTCTTTAAGTGCTAGCTTTTAAGATTTTTGAAGCAAAAATCAATGGGGAGGAAAGGCAAGTCATGCCCAAAGAGAGAGAATGAGGAATACTGATTTTCAAGTTTCAAAAACTTGTATCAAAAAATTGTGTGATGTGTTATTAAAGTCCAACCTTTAATGTTGCCAACCACTTCCATCACAAAAGTGACATGTGATGTAAGTAAAGTGGGTCCCACCACTTTAAATTCAAAATTTGGTTGGTTTACACAACACATTTTAGGCCCGGTTCGTTCAATCCGACTAACCGAATTTTCCGTTGCGACTTAATTAAATCCAATTTAATTAAATAATAATGCCTCGCAAAATATTATGAAAGTCGCTTGCGAATTAATTCCAAATTAATTCGTTCGCTAGAATTAAAATCTAATTTAATTCCGCATTGAAATCCAATTTCAATTAATATATCTAATATATTATTTTAGCCCAAATAAATAAATTAAATAGAAAAATCCAATTTGACTATTAAATTTATTTTACTGATTAATCCCAAATTAATCGCGTTCTCTCTTCTAGACGAATTTAATCCCAGATAAATTCTTGACGTAATTAATCCCAGATTAATTTTATGTCTCATAATTAATCCCAGATTAATTCCCAGATTAATTTTCTCTCTCATAATTAATCCCAGATTAATTCTGTTCGAGTCAAATATCATCGGTGAATATTTAGAAAGTGACCCAAGATATCCCTGGATATGTTGGCAGTAAATACTGTTATCGGACTATCCGAACACGTGCGTACCTGGTACCACATTCTTACCGATTTACAAGACATGGTTGGCTTCTAGCAAAACACCGTGCCGACCCAATTCTCTAGAAATATTCAACGAGGAATATATAATCTTTATCAAGAGTAGTATACTCAGTATTACGTATTAAGATCCAGTATCGAATGTCACATGCTAGGCCTAGGGCTGGAATTATGTATGCCCCATACGAAGCACATATTGGATCACCAGCAACTAGTCTCTATAATCGGATAATCATGACCTAGTCATATTATCCCGATAGCTGCAGCATTTAAGAATATTAGCTCTGTATCCTACATGATCATCATCTCCATATGACTGAAGTGATACTTCCATCTCGACATCACACCCAGTACATTATGATTCTCACTATACCCAGAAGAGGCGTACACAGAACCTGTTAAAGCCCCGGACGACCAAAATTAAAGTATACTGATTGTCGCAAGTATTAGCGATGCAAGTCTCAGGTTAAGACCATATACACTACCCTGATTCGAATTCCCATATACACATAGTCATACTACCAATAGGACTCCAAGGGGTCTATCCAGAGAGAAGCTCTTCCCGGTCCAACAGCTAACATAACCTCATATCACACTTGCATAAGTATCCAATACTTAAATATATGAAAACTATGCCTTTAAGCTTTCATAACGCGCACAAGTACAATACTAGCCTATTCCGTATTATCGATGTCCAGTCTCGATAATACTACGACTAAGGATATTTAATGATTAAACCTTTCGTGGCTTAATATTGGCTCATATCTTATTAATCTGGTACTAATTATATGGACTTTTATCATTTATATATCCAAGTAATCCCATTATAAAATGATAAAATAGTAATTTCCTTTGTCATATAGTGAATTTGTACAAAGAACACCATGTCTTTTACAAATAGTGATGTTATGGGTCATAATTGTCCAACAATGAATTCCCACTCCTGAGACATATCTCGACCTATTTCGTAACAAGTTAATTTTTATTTATTTCCTTTTGGATTATTTAATTTATGAATTCTCCATAATACTAATTAAATTGGATCTTCAGATGCTCAGTTGACAGATATTATCAACATGCATGATAACATACAGCCATGGGTTGTAATTAAAAAGTTTGTAATATTCAGTGCTCTAGTATAATTGGAAGAAGCATCTAAAAAGTGATGGAATTAAAAAAAATGTATATCAATAAATTATCATATGAGATCCGAGTAATTAAGTCTGTATGTGTGTTTTAACACCTACTTCCCTAAAGCCAACTGGTTTGGGAATCATTGGCCCAAAGCTCGTTATATGGATTGAAGATGTTATCGTTGAGGTTTTGGGCGATGGGCGCAGTAGAAGCGTGGCTCGGGCGAAATCATAATTTCAAAAACTTTTTCAAATTATCGAATAAATTATTCAATATCTAATATGATTAAATTATTCATATTTTACCTAAACATATTTATTCGATATCAAATAATGACATAAATATATATGAAACGTCGCAAAATTTTTACGAAAAATATTTTTCCGTAAAATGACGCAAAATACGTTTTTGACCGAACCGACCATCTGACACTTATAGGGACTGTCCAGGTCAGCCCCAATAGCGTTAGGGCAGTTTATGGGCTGCCTGAAAAGTGAGGAACTCACTTTTTGGACAGCGTCACCTGGTAACGCTGTTTTCACTTATTTCAACTCGGAAACACTTTCTGGCAATTGTTCCAACACCCAAAACACATCCAAAACATTCACAAAACATATTTTTCATCAAAAAAATCAGAACAATTCCATATCTGATCCAGAAATCGAAAATGCCTAATTTCATGCTTTAAATCTAATTTTTTAACATTAATCAAATTAATCTCAACACCAATTCAAGTCACCACATATGAATCACCCAAGAACAATTTTAGGCATTAAAAGAGTGGTCATAAAACTTTAGAATGGCAACATGTCATCAAATGACCAAATTGAATAAATATTATAATAATATTATCCAAAATCACTTCACACATGCATAACACTTCCAATATCATCCATCAAAGCCAAAAGCCCCAAATTCTTAACAAGTAAAGAAACCCTAAAATAATTCTAAGAGCACAAGAACAAGAAATCAAATTTTCAAACTTAAGAAGACTAAAGATTACCTTTTAATCTCCAAATACCTAAGCTTTTTCTTGTGTTTTTCTTCACTTTTAAACATGGATCATCAAGCAAATGAAATCCTTTTCTTTTTAAGGAGCTCACGACAATGGTGGAAGAAGAAGTGAAAAAGAAACAAATTTTTTTCTTTTAAAAAGGCTAAGACCGACTTTAAAGGGCAATTATATCATTTTTCCTTTTTAATTTCATTAAATTAAAATGATAAAAAGATAAGCTTTATGTTAAACAAATCAAATTTGTACACATAAGCCAAATAAAGTCATGCCATTTTGAACCAATCATAATTGGACAAAT
Organism: Zanthoxylum bungeanum; assembly: GCA_019454045.1. NCBI lineage: Eukaryota > Viridiplantae > Streptophyta > Magnoliopsida > Sapindales > Rutaceae > Zanthoxylum > Zanthoxylum bungeanum. The sequence goes on from SKCR01041003.1 coordinate 87,105, forward strand.
TTCATAACATTTATGAAAAAAGTTTATTAATTAATCATTTAAATATTTAACAATTAAATAACCAAATAATCAATTAATAAAATTATTATTATATATGTATTTTTATTTATAATAAATAACAAATACATATATTTATGGCATGTGTCAAAATCTCATTTGATGAATAATTAATGTGTATGTAATAGAATTATGTATCAAATACAAATACACAATAATTATTATCGGACAAAATCCCATAATGCATGTATTATCGTTTAACCGATCAAATGATTCGAATTAACTCACTTTATCCAATGAAGTATTATGAATAATCCATATTATTCATATCACGTTGCCCAAATGCTCAACCAGTACACTTCATATTATGGGACTCTGTAAGTTTAGGTTTATCCGTCACGAAATCTAATTTCATGTCTATAATTCACCCACCCATAAATTATGACAACCACAGATAATCTCGCTAAACTATGCAAGTCGAGGTCATTGCATACGTATAATCCCTCCGTCACATGCTATCTGTATTATAATTGGGATATAGATGAAAACGTCAAATCCATTCGGTATAATACAGTCGACTTTCAATTTACGATCTCTAAATAACACTCGGAACTGATTTCTGAAGTTATACCACGACCATGGATTTACTAGATCGTAAACACATGCACAGGACTGACGGATCTTATCTTGATACGCACTGGATATCTCAGTCCACACCCAACGAACAGGCGGAGGTCTGATCATGAATAGATCGGTGACGTGGCTGCCATCAAAGTGTGGAGGATAACTCATATATCCCACTGTGGTATCTCAAGTCAAAGGACCAATATGCTCACTCAACTCGAGAATGGATTTACTAGATCGTAAACACATGCACAGGACTGACGGATCTTATCTTGATACGCACTGGATATCTCAGTCCACACCCAACGAACAGGCGGAGGTCTGATCATGAATAGATCGGTGACGTGGCTGCCATCAAAGTGTGGAGGATAACTCATATATCCCACTGTGGTATCTCAAGTCAAAGGACCAATATGCTCACTCAACTCGAGAAGATTCCTATTGACGTTGGTGTACCGTCTATTAGGAAATCTTCAGTGAGTCGTTCAATGCTTATCAAATAAACACCTACATGTCTATACGAGTCTCCCAAGACTCATGGTTCCTTGGGATAAACCATCCGACCAAGTCACGATATACGACATATACTGGTCTTATTGGATTTTACTAACCTACCCGTATTAGTAAATCTTGACTAAGAACTTTATTTAAAGATATACATCTAATAGTGTGCGTCCCTATGTCAATTACAAACTACGTTGTAACTGCGCACTATATTATGAATCCTAGGGTCTTTGTCTAATATACACGTATCACTAAACCAGATTTAGTTTCGATCTAATCAAAATCAGATATCTAATCGTAATTAGATCGAATAAGTGTATAAAATACAAGAGTGCTACCATTAAATTAGTAATATTATGGAAAATATAATTACTAGTATTTATGAATCGGACATAAATACAATCTGGATTGGTACTCTGAGCACCAACCCTAACAGTTGTAACAAAAAAAAAAAGAGAAAGATATCTGAAATCTGAGTAATTAAGTCTGTAAGGGTGTCTTAACACCCAATTTCCTAAAGTTAACTGGCTTGGGAGTCACTAGTCTAAAGCTCGCTGCATGGATTGAAGTTATTGTAAATAAATTAAAAAAAAAATCAATTGCTAAAAAAATGTGTGAACTCTGATATACCTTTAGGACAAAAATATTACTCTATTTTCAATTGCACTTATGAATATTGTGGGCTTAATGAGTTGATTAATACTTTGTTGGTTGTGCATATGGAGAATAGTAAAAATAAATAGGAGAATTTACTTATTTGATAATTTAGGAAGAAAGAAAACAAGTATTAACTTGGAAAAGAAGTTTCACTTGTTTAGTCACTGACTTGTTTATTCTCTTTTCTCTTGTCTTTTTACTTTTGTGTGCATTAGATTGACGTTTGTGGGTATCGTCACTGTAAGCCCTCACGAGACTACAACTCGTCCACTAGGGACACCTAGGGGTTTAAAGGCTTGTTGCATATGCTAAATAAAACCGTGATCCCTACGAAAATGGCTTACTTTAATTTTATTTTAAAGTTATTTATTGTATTTTATTTTTTTATTTTGCTCGAGGACTAGCAAAATGTTAAGTTTAGGGGTGTGATAAACGGTGAATATATCAATATTTACCATCCATTTTACTTAATATTTTATATAGTTTCTCGAGTTTTGTGAATATTTTTATGTATTTTGTGTTATTTTATAGATAAATAAAATTTAGGAACTCACTGGAATTGAATCTGGCTAAAACGGTGAAATTTGGATAAAAAATGGCCAACTGGAAAACTTTATGTTCAAGCATTGCGACGCGCAACATCCTTTATGTCGCGACGCGCCACAATTATGTAGCCTGCCGAAACTCATCATCAATGACGTCATCAATGAAGCCCGCATCGCTACACAGAATCCTTAATGCATTCGCGACGTAAAGCCAAATATTCTGCCGACAGCCACGTGTCATTATCTCATCGAATCAACGGCGCGTCACGACGCGCGAGGTAGAATTTTACCTATAAATTGAAGCTGAAATCATAAGAAAAATTCATACATTCTTTTGGGGATTTCCTTAAGAATAGTAAAAAGATTGTATCTTGTTTGTTTTTTACAGCTTTCTTAATAATTATTTATTTCACGCAATAGTTTTTTTTTTAAAACTTTACTTTTCAGTAACCTTCTTTTGGGGATTTCCTTAAGAATAGTAAAAAGATTGTATCTTGTTTGTTTATTTACAGCTTTCTGTATATAATTATTTATTTCATGCATAGTTTTTTTTTTAAAACTTACTTTTCAGTCTTTATTTTTATTTTTCAGTATGATGAGGTAACTCCCCTCTGCTGAGGTGAAAGGTTAAGCTTTTATTACTAATATTAGATTAATCTCCTTTAATTATAAAATATAAATTAATTAAAACCTGACTTAATGGGATACCGCCTTTATGATCGGTTGGACTTAATTAATTTGACTTTAACATGACTAAATTGGATATCGCCTTTATGGTCAGCTAGAATTAATCATAAATTTGACTTAATTAGGATACCGTCTATATGATCAGTTGGTAATGTCATGCAAATTTTATATATTATAATAAGTGAGATATCTAAAATAGAAGTAATAAAAGTGGAACCTCTAACCCCAGAGTTTTCTTTATTGCTTTATTTATCTTTTTAATTTCCAAGCTTTATTTTATGTCATTTACTTTATTTATGTCTTTATTAGTCCTAGATATGTGTTTTAACTAAATATCATAACTAGGATTGTGATGAATTCCAATATCACTAGTTTATAGGTGGTTATTTTATGACTTGGGTAATATAAAGGTTTATTTATTGAGACATAAACTTAATGCTTCTTGTTAACTGGCCATTAATAAGATTGATTTGGTAAACTTAAAATAAATGTGGAAAATAGATTTTAGGTTTCAGCCTTAGACTTAATAGTTCACGATCTCACTTAAGGATATATATCCCTTAATAGATTTCCTTACAGGATAGGAATATACCTGTCGGGCAGGGGTAGCCGTAATTGGAACTTAATCTTAATGAATTCTGATAACTTAGTTAACATAGGAATATAATTAATTGGGTTACACTGGATATTGCATCTGATCATGGGAAGAGACTTTTGCATAATTTCATGTTCGAGGTTAATAAACCAATATATTGTACAAACATGAGATAACCACTTCATTTTTAAAATATATTGGAATGATTCACAACCCTAGATAATTTCTTAATATTGAATTTTCCTTAAATTTACTTTCGCACTATTTTATTTGCTTATTATCAGACAAAAATCACCTTCCGATCAACAACCAATCTATTAGATACTTGTAAACATTTAACTTTATAAATTAATAGCTAAGGTATTATGTCCTCGTGGGATCAGTACATTTTATACTACTTGAGCGATACGTGCGTTTGCTTTACGTGAGTGATTTCACTGATCAAACAACAAGTATCAACTGAAAATAGAAAAACGACAAGTTATAACCTTATATAAATTTATCATCTGAATCAACATCTTCGTTCATATCAGTACCAAACAAGTTAGGCTCAATCGTACAAGTAGAACTTGATCCTTAAAATTCTATAATAACAACATACAATGACAAAAATGAATAACCCAATTACTTAGAATTCACATTGTCTTTTATTAAGAAAATATTAGTTTCAATAAATTTAAAGCATAACACTATAACAAATACCTGAAGCGAATTCCTCAAATTTCTCAACATCATCCATCGCAGCTCGAAGATCAATTTGAGTTGGCATAGATCGCAACCAATTTTGACCACAAATTAAAGCTTCCACCGTTGTAGGAGCTAATGAACTTCTAAACGAATCAATTATCCTTCCACCTGTGCTAAAAGTCGACTCGGAAGCCATTGTAGAAATCGGAATAGACAAGACACTCCTTGCTACCTTAGAGAGAGTTGGATATTTGGAAGAATTCATTTTCCACCAATTCAACAAATCAAAAGTTTTTGAATCTTCTTCACACCTATCTGCTAAATATATAATCATGTCACATTGAGTCTCCACACTTTGCTCATCCAACAAATACTTTTTGAATTGAAAATTAAGAATCTTTCGAGCTTCTCCAATAAAATTAGTGTTATCATTCGAAATATTTACATTAGTAGTTGGCACACTTACCCCACTAGATGACCCCACTGAAGTCTCATCCTTGAAGTACTTATACAAATCATTCAAGGCATCTTGCACCCGAGTCTTCATATCAAAAGCCTTAGAAATATCGTAAATTTGAGAGAGAAAGAACTTAACATATTTCATCTTACATCTTGGACTAAGCACAATACCAACAAATAACACCCAATTCACTTTTGTAAGATTCTCCCAATACTTGTCAAATTTTTTCATATATGGCCATTTTTTCTAACAACGAATCACCACTTTTCACATATTGAATTAATATAGTTTGAATCCTTACAAATTCATTGAAAAAATATTTGAAGCCGCATGCAAAGAACCCGAAAATGAAAGAGTAACATCATAAAATACTCGCAAGCCATCTTTTACAATAAGGTTAACAATATGTGCACAACACCTCATGTGAAGAAATTTATGACCCAAAATAGTAGTAGGTCATTATTTAGTTCTATGTGTTATATACCTTATTGCACCATCATTAGAACTAGCATTATCTACAGTGATTGTGAAAATTTTATCAATTCCCAAATCTAACATACATGCCTCAATGAATTTGCCAATTGTCTCCCCTGTGTTATTAGACACTTGACAAAAGTTTAAAATTCACTTTTGAAACTTCCAATCATCATCTATCCAATAGGTTGTGAGACACATATAATTTAAATTTTGAATTGAAGTCCAAGTATATATGGTTAGACACACACGTTGAGACTTAATTATATTTTTCAATTCCATCTTTCATTTTGATACATTTTCAAACAATCCCTTGCAATAGTTATACCAGAAGGAACTATCATTCGGGGATTCAAATATTGAAAATAATTCTTAAATTCTTCCCCTTCCGCCATTTTAAATGCTAACTCATCAACTATTATCATCCTAGCAAGCATAACCCTTGTTTCTTCAATAGTAAAATAAACTGCTTTTAAGTTACCCAGCCCTCTACCATTTACTACTTTTTTCATATTTCAAGGTTTGTTGTTTAGGGTCAACAACTCTATAAGGGTACATTTTACACCTCACATTTATATGGGTACGTAAATTTTTAGTATCATGGAAACAAGAATCTGCTATATACTCATCTGCACAATAATTACAATTAGCTTTTTGTGCACCATCAACAACTATCTTCTCAAAATGCTCCCAAACAGGATAATCAAAATTATTACTACCTTGCGGCTTAGACTTCACCTTCTTAGTATATTTTCTTTTTTTAGATGAATGAGACTTACATTGAGTTGTAGAAGGACTTATATTTGTACCTTTATTATTCTCTTCCTCACTTGAATAACTCTCAACCTCCTCAATCATTGGCTCAAGTGCTTCCATTCACCCTATAATAACACATCAAAACAGATTATCATTAAATTTAAAACATAATTCATCTACTTTGAGTTAGTTTTGGTTCATTTCATTCTATACTACTACATATAGAACCATGATGTATACGGGTGAACTAGTGTGTGCGCTTATTTATGAAGAAGTTGGATCCATGAAAATTACAGACTCTTACAAATTTCCAGTCATTTCTAAATGGACCAACAAGTTTGTGAATCACCCTCTCATCAAAGAAAACTTACCATCAAAGGACCAGATACTTCATTTTTTCCGCATGCTCAGTGAAGGCCTTTTTAGCATAATCCAAGTAGCATCCAAGAATTAATCAACTTAATTTCTGATATAAATTTGCTTGTTTGGATTTCAATAAAATTACACTTTATTTTAGTTATATTACATGTTCTTATATTTTTTTCATAATCTGAAATCTTAATATGAACTTAGGTGAAATTTTATTTTTGGAAGTGAAATGAAACTGTTTTATAATTATAATAATTAAAAATTAAAAATTTCTGTCATTTGATTTAAGCAAGCATTTTCATCAGAAAAGTAACAAGCACGAAGCAATTTGATATCATTACAAGCACAGAGAATTAGAGAAGAGAAGAGAAGAAAATTTTGCAAGTGTACCTTAAGGCTTAAGGCTCTGATTGAGTGAGCAGTGGCGTATTGGTGGTGACTTGGTGGCGTCGTCAATGGAGATTGGAGAGAATAGAAAAGAGTGAGGAGGAGGAGATGGCTGCTGAGGGGAGCGGTGCTGAGAGAAGAGAACCAGTGAAAACCCTAATTTTTGGAATTTATATATGTGACTAAAATTCAGGTCGGGGTTAGGTTTGACCCGATTTTTTTTTTTTGAAAAACCCATGACCCGACCCGAAATATGTAGGTCGGGTTCCTTTAACCTGAATCTTTTTCCTGAGTTACGAAACCCGATCGGGTCGAATCGGGTTTCGTCAGGTCGGGTCGACTTTTGACCCGCAAAAATTATTCACCCCTAGTTATAATATTGATTTAGTAAGAATATATTTTGATTCTTCACGAAATTTTTTTAGATATTCTTCATTTTAGTGGAGACAAATCAAAATTTTATCATGAATTAATTAGATTTTTTTCATAGGTATAAAAACTGAAAATTCTTCTTCTAAATTAGGTTGTCCATATTAGCCTCTTATCTCTGAGGATGTCCACTTATGTAAGTAGAGCCTTTCACATTAATTGTTATACATCACCGGCTCATTACTTTTTTACTCATAATTCTTTTGTATTTTACTTTTTACATTTCAATTTTGTATATTTTCTGCTGTTGATGTTTTATTAACAAATAAGCCAATAACATTTTCATAATTCTCAATCTTAATTAATGATGTAATTGAAAATCGATTTTAAATATTTTCACTATTAATATTATTTAAAATTCCAATTAAATTGTACTTACAAATAATTTGAACACACAATTCAATGTGTTATTCTAAGAAAATTGTACTAAAAAATAAAACAACTCAATGTGATATTTTTAAAAAATGACACTAAAAAATTATAAATAAAAATATTTAATTATTTATTTTAAGTCCGAATCGGATCGGTCCCGGGTTTTTTTGGTTAAGCCCGGGCCCAAATCCGAACCAGATATTCATTTTGAAGTCCGAGCCAGGCTTTTTTCACCCCAAATCGGATCGGATTCGGATTTTTTTGCCATGGATACTCCTGGATATTGCACATCCAACTCTTAACCCGTAATAAATGTTAAAAAGTATATTATATATTATTTTCCAGAAAACTGATTTATATTATATATTATTTTTCATAAAATTGATTTATAAATCGAAAGATATGAAGGTGCAAACAAAATGGCTACGAGCTGATAACTACAAACAAGATTTGGTTGTCACTTTATGCATCCGTCATCCCGTTGATTGCTGACTTGGAATTGTTATCCCATACATTATATGATATCATGTGATAGAGACAATAATATGATAATAATTTATCATACGTATTAAAATAATTAAATAAATAATATTTTTAATTAATATAATTCTAAAAATTATTTCTATTATCCAAATAAATATTGGATACTATCATCTATGAGTAACGGTAAATATCAACGAATAATTTTATAATATATAGAAAATGTGTTAAATAAAATTATAACTTATTTATATTTTTAATTATTGAACATATGTGACAAAAAATTATTAGATTATTTTATGGGTATCTGAGTGATATAATATTATCATTATATAATAAAATTTTATGGTTTTCCTAAAAAACCAAAACTATAAGAGTTCTTCCAAATCAATCCAAATATAAATAATTCTTAGTCAACTTCTGTGGCAAATAACACGAATATACCCAGGAAAATTAAATAATTTCAAAAATGCCACTGTAAAAACAAAATAATAATATTAATGATAAACTGCCACAAATTTGATATTTTTCCCCAAGTTTCAACTTAAAAATTTCTGAAAATATAAACATTTCAAAAAAATCACATTTTATTAATATATAAATCATAAATTTTAAAATAAAATATGTTACGATAGAAAAAATAAATAAAAAATAATTATTAAATTTATTTTATAAATTAGTTATTTTCATAAATTCACATTTCTTTTATCCGGACTCTAAATTACAATAAATAAAATATACGGTTAACGTTTACGTTTAATAATTTTCATCAAAAAATTTATTATAAATTAGAATAGTTGAAGTGGATTTTTTTAATAATATTTTCACAGCGTCGGGCCGGGGCAGCCGTCTTGTTGGGCCCCACGTCATACACGGAGTGACACGTCGTGATTGTGATCTCGTTGTTGTAAATACAAAACCGATTTCGCCTTCTCTACCGAGAGACCTAGAATATATATATATATATATAAAGAACAAGGCGAGCGAGGTTTTTTTTTTTTTGTTTTGGTGGGAAAAAAATGGGTGAAAACTGTGATGAAGTTTGTGGGATCATACATCACAAAGCGTATGCGAGAGTTGGTTTATTGGGGAACCCCAGTGACGTGTACTACGGCCGTACCATCTCCTTTAGCCTGGCCAACTTCTGGGCCTCCGTTAAATTACAGCCGTCTGATCATCTCGTGATCAAGCCCCACCCTATTCACGATCTTGTCCAATTTCAATCCCTCCATCACTTGGTACTTTTCTTGTTACATTTTCGCTTATTTACAGCCCGACTCAGGCTGGCGCTCAATTTATAAAAATATATCTTGTTAATGTATTAATGGTTCTTGATGATGTTGTTGTGGTAATGACAGGTGAGTAGGTTGCAAAACGAAGGATATTATGGAGGCGTGCGATTGGTTATGGCAATTTGTAAAGTATTTTTTAAGTATTGCAAAGAGAATAAGATTCATCTTCATGATGGGAACTTCACTCTATCATATGATACTAACATTCCTCGCCAGGTAAACCAATAATAAAATTATTTTAATCCAAGTGTTTTGCGTTGTATCCCAAAAGTGAATATTAATTGATCACATTTTCGGTTTTCTTATTATATGAAATGAGATATATAGTCATATGCCTTTTTTTTCTGGGTGCTTATTTGTCATACCCACCCGTATTGTTATTGTTCGCAAGATTTTTTCCATTCCACTGTTGAGAACATTCTAATGTGTAGATCTTGATCAATTAATGTTGTTATGTAGATGTATTCGTCCATTATAGTTGATGATACTTTTCTTAAATTTCCCAAACAAGATCCCTATTTCATTTTTGGATTAACATCATGTGAAATGATGATAATCTTGTCTGCTTTATAGATCACATTTGGTTAAAATAAGGTCCATGACAAAAATTTCCTTTTAACTCTGTTCAAAGAGTTGCGTATCAATTGCATTGGTGTTGATGGTTTATCAACTCTCTATTCAAAAATTTGATGGTCCGAATTTTAGAAAATGTGGACACCCGCTTGAGATAATTTTTAGTCTTTGTTTCTATTAGTGTTTTAATGTTTTACAGTTTTAATGGCATGGGGCTCAGGTTATTATTTTGACATTTCAGACAGGACTTTCAGGTTCTAGCGCTATTGTCTGTGCTGCCCTGGACTGCCTTCTTGACTTTTACCAAGTCAGGCATTTAGTCAAAGTAGAAATCAGGCCAAATCTTGTACTTAATGCAGAGAAAGAACTTGGTATTGTTGCTGGTCTGCAAGATCGGGTTGCACAAGTCTATGGAGGCCTTGTTTATATGGTATGTGATATTAGTGGAAAACTGGAGATGTCTTCAAATGGTAATTTTTGTAATTGCTGATTTTAGCAATAATTCATATGTAGAATTTTAGTAAGGAACACATGGATGCGTTTGGTCACGGCATTTACACACCAATGGATATTGAACTTCTTCCTCCTCTCCACCTCATATATGCAGAGAATCCAAGTGATTCTGGAAAGGTACAATAGCTTCATCTCATCTTTCTTGTTTGTGCTTTGTCTCACATCTTGTTGATAGAAGATGGTATCTGTGATTAGGGGACTTTCATTTCTGTTAATGTAATAAGTGGGATTGGTATTTTTCTGTATAATCTCATGTTCTCACAGTACTTATGTTATTAGTTTTTGTTTGCTGATGTGTCTTTGAATTTCTTTATTCCCCCGTTCGTGGGATTTTTAAATTTCAGCCAAGCATCTGGCATATCAACTTTCCAGTTTTTATGTTGGTCTTTCTGAACATTGCCATGTATCATTAACCACATGCTTATGAAATTAGAATGTAAAAGCTTCTAAGTCGGCAGCGACAGCGTCATACCATATTAATGAAAATAATGGTGATGATTTTTCATTTTTTGCCTGTTTTTATTACTCCGTGGAGCACTTAATGTCAAGTCAACTCAACTCAACCAAGCCTCAAGTCCTGTTCATGGGAGTATAGTCGTTTATAATTTCAGTATATACATTAGTAACATTACTAATTTACCTTGTCTATTTGTTTTAATATCTGTGTAAAGTGCTGCTTAATTAATGACTTTTGGTCCTAATGCTTTTGAACTTTTTTGAGAAAAAGGGCTGGAATTTATGTTCTGCCCTGCCTAGGAATGATATTGACATGTTTATTTTCTTTATTCTTTGTTAAAAGCTAGTTTATTAAGCTTTAAGGCTTGAATTTGCATGTTAAGGTATGTTTCCTGCACATTAGCAACTTTATGATTGAGTTTTTACCAGATGTTTGCTTAGTGCCTAAAATGAAGGCTTTTGAGGACTGCCTTTCAAGCTATGCTGTATAATCGGCGATTAATCGTAATCACTTTTTAATATATTTTTAAAATTTTCAATATCTTTTCAGGATTTTAATTAATGACTTTATATGAAAAAAAGAGAAGGATCTCATTAAAAATGTGAATAAAATGAAAATATATTTTGATTTAAACTAATTATTAGCAGGATAATAAAATTGTTAGATTGTTTAGCATTTCTTAATAATCAATGAATGATTTTTAGTGATTTTTGGAGAATTTTGAGACAGTGGAGAATTTTCTATATTCTCAACCATGCAAGTCCCCGATTATTTCTGATTAAAGCAAATTTTTGGAGTGATTTGCTACCGATTTTTTATTAAACTGCTTAGCTTTCAAGTTGAAAGCTCCTAGAAATGGTAGTCATGCTAAACGACTAAAGCATGTCTCTCACAGGTACATAGTATGGTGCGTCAAAGGTGGCTTGACGGTGATGAGTTCATCATATCATCCATGAAGGAAGTTGCTAATATTGCAGCAGAAGGACAGACAGCAATACTTGAAAAGAACTACTCAAAACTTGCTGACCTCATGAATCGTAATTTTGACCTTCGAAGGTAAGATTTTTGCACGTGAGAGGTTTAGATCACATATGTCGGACATGAGAGATTCAAGTAATATTCAGCTAAAGTTTTTCTAATTTATCATGACAATAGTAATATTAAGTTTCATATTGTTGAAGGAAATGGAAGATGCTCCGTCTCTGTGATCATCTAATCAGGAAATTTATGTGCTTTCTGAAAATGGCATATCTATGATTGTGATGGTTGCTGATAATTTGTTCTGAAACTACCATTTAAGCTTGTGTTGTAAACCATAGACTCATACAGAATTTTCTTAGACATTTCAGTTTGGTTTATCACGGATCTACCTTATCAACCGTTTGATCCTTTAAAACTGAAGGAATTAGTTCTTACTGTTCTGTAAAAAAAAATGTCTTATTATTGCAAGCTGAATTGTCATCTTGTTAGGACCCAAGGGGCAAAATAGGATATAAGGGTAGATGAGTCATTTTAGTTATTTAGTAAATTAGGATGTTTGTTTCATTTGGGGGGATGCTATCATTTTGTTAAAATTGAGAATTGGGGATTGGATAGGGAGGTTGCCAACACTTCAAAGTTGTGCAAGGGCTGGTGAAATCATTTCACCTTCAACTATCTTTGTATTTCAGTTTCGTTTATTAATTAAAGTATCATTTCTCTTCTGTTTTTGGTGTAATCTGTTATGTGTTTGCTTTGTAAATTTGGGGTTCTATCACATCTACATTAAGTCTCTCTCTTAACTGAAGTCTGGTGTGTGGATATCTTGTAGGCGCATGTTTGGAGATGATGCATTGGGTGCTTTAAACATAGAAATGGTGGAGGTCGCAAGGAGGGTTGGCGCTGCTTCAAAATTTACAGGCAGCGGAGGAGCCGTGGTTGCATTATGTCCCAATGGGCCATCACAAGTGGAGCTTCTGGAGGATGCATGTAGGAAAGCTGGATTTAGTATTCAACCAGTGAAAATTGTTCCCTCTCGTCTCACTGACATTGATACTAAAACCGTGTCAAACTAAGAATTACAGCTACAACTGACGGTTCCAAAGGAGTAAAAAAGGCAATCTGAAGCACAAATCTCTTCCCAAATGTACTGATTTGGATCTTCCAATTTTTTTATTATTATTATTATTGATGATGCTTGATATAATTGTTTATGGTATGAATTTTATTGTTAACAAAGTTGAAATATTCATTTGCAAAAATAACCCATTGGATGATGATCTTTATTTTACAGAAAGGCAGAAACCAAAACCAAAAAGACAAAACAAGAGAATTGAAAACAAAACTTCAGTACTACTTGGGTCCGAACATTAAAAAATTTGCTTCGGACTGGCTTAAAGACGGATGAGCCAAACCGAACCCGGACTTTCCACCGTCTTATGATAGAATATCTTCTGAACTCCAATCCCTCAAAAGTAAAGAGAATAAGATACTCTTCAAAAGTAAATGACCTAAGAAAATGAAAAATGGAGAAACATTTTATATATTGATTGATTCAGGCTCAATAACTCGGTTTTGTTACCCTCCTTGTGTGTGTCTCCAAAATTACATAATCATCCAAAAAGATGTATGCTATCATTCACAAAGCAAAGCCATAAGCTCATGCGGTGAAGAAGACCAAACAGGAAGATTATAAAACGATTGCTTTATTTTTTCCTCTTGCGAATTGCACATTGCTTCTGCCACATCACACACACTTGACATATACTGACTTATCGCTTCCTCAACTTCAGCCTGAAATCCACAACTCACATAAATTAAAAACAATACTCTTAACATTAAAAAGTAACTGAACATTACTTCCCATATGGTTTTGCAATTCCTTTTCCAGTAAGAAAAAAATAAAAGAATTCATTACTTTTTTTTTTTTTTGAATCGTTGGAAACCCCGCCGTCAAACCAGTGAAACAAGTAAAACCTCTGATTGTCCCAAGCACTTACAAATGCATTCGAACCAAAAACCTCAAGATGTGATCCTAAATCCTACATTACCAAGCCACGCCACTTGTGACAAGTTCATTACTATCAATTTTGCCTAAAACTAAATTTAATTAAGGTTTCTGCTACTTGGGTTCTGCTATTTTTTGTTTCATTCAGTACACGACGACAAAGCACCCAAATGGGGAGGATCAGTTTAATTTAACTCAAATTAGGTTTCAAGAATTCCCACCTTCAAAACAACAAACAATTAAATTCTTCACTAGCAAACCCTAAAAATCAAACTCAGTATTAAACAAAATTCAAACTTTCTAAAGAAACCCCAAATTCATACTTCTTATTCTAACTAACAAAATTCCCAAATTAAGCACATTTAATTAAAAACTGAAAAAAACAAAAACAAAAAAGACAAAAGAAAAAAGAAAAAAGAAAAAAGAAAAAAAGAAAAAAGAAAAAAGAAAAAAGAAAAAAGAAAGAAAGACTCACTTACCTGCAAAAGGAGCTCATCAGCAAGTAACCCACAACCAATTTCATTCTCCTGAACCAACTTTGAAGCCGAACCAAGTAACGGCGTCGTTTCCCCCGAGTCCTGCGGTCGTCGTTGTTGTGCCTTCTCTTGCATTGCACGTAAGATGTTCGACAAATATTCCCACTGGGCGATTTCTTTCCGGTACTGTTTTTCCAGCTTCTTTAAAGCCTTCCTCTTCCGTTCCCTACGCAGACGCTCTTCGGGTTCAGGATCCGGGCCTTCAACTGCAGGTGGGTCGTCGGGTCGCCGCTTCCCCCTTTTGTAGATAAATCCGTCGTCATTCCAGAGCTCCCACTCGTCCGCTGCTGAGTCCATGTGCCGTAGTGGAGTTGGCAAAAGTTGGATTCAAAAGAAGAGGGAGAGAGAGCGCGTTACCACTTTATGTCGATTTATTTACCCAATTAAAAAAAATAATAAACTTAGTTGATTAATAATACAAACTACTGATTTATTTTAATTTTAGGGAAACAACAAGGACTTAACTGTAAGTTACGTCAGTTATAAGTTAGGTAATAGATAGTGGTTATGTTTTGTTTTAGAAATTAAATAACCGAAATTAATTTCCATTGATTATAATTTTTAACATTTAAACATTAGATACCTGATATCTAAGGGAAGTCTTTTTTATGTCAAGGTTAGCCGATTTCCTCAATTTTATTTCAATTATTAGTATTAAGTAAATAATTAAAATATTCTATGATTTTTTAAATTAAACCTTTAAAAATTATAAAATATGTCATCAGAGAGCAACCTGTCTTCACACTTGCTAATATCTGATAAAAAATAATAATCAAAAATAAATTTTTTAAATAATAAATTTTTTTTATTTTTTTGACATATCTGATATTGGTTATTGGATAGTTGATATACTTTAGTAAATTCTAATTTTTGGTATCAAATATTTGAATTTTTAATTAATTTGGAATACGAAATTTTTTTAATGTTAAATATAAGTTTCCAATTAAAAAAAAAAGAAGATATCACCAGCCCAAGTATGTATCCGAATCTGAATTGGGGCCGGCCTATTTTCAACAACCCAAAATTGACTGGTTCGGACGCAAATTAATCCGGTCCGGGTCTGCCCGACTCGATTTAAAAATCCTTTGCAGAACTGATTCATGTTCAAATCAAAACGCTAAACAACATAATCAAACAGAGTCTAAGAAAAATGTCTCTGCTTTTATTGCGCCCAAAACTAATCTCATCCTCTTCAAGAACACTCGCACTGTTATTACCACAACCATCACCATTGAAGCACAATTTTATTACCAAAAATATATTTTCAATATCAACCAAACCCTTCTCCTCCTCCATAACTTCAACTCCATACCCACTTCAATATGACATGATCATTAACCACCCAACTCAGTCCCCACAATCCCATACTCGGCGCCGACCCGCCCGAGTCAACTCAACCAACTCGGATGAAAACCAAAACCCAGATGGAGAATTGGGTTTTGACAACTGGGTTGATAAGAAACTGGAGAAAGAACCAAAAACAACGCAACCCAGTTCGGATAATGCTGAGATGACCAAGTCTATGAGGAAGTATTATAAGAAGAGAAGAAAGAGAATGTATGGGACTGATTCTGACGATGAGTATGGGAAAAATGATGAGGGTTTTGTTGAGTTGAAGCCTGAAGTTGTGGAGTTTAATAGGTTACATAAGAGGGAAGAGGAGTTGTATTTTTATGATACGTTTGCTTATCCTTGGGAAAAAAATAAGCATTACAAGATGGTGTATCAGTTAGAGAAGAAGTATTTTCCTGATCAGTGTCTTGATAAGGCGTTTTTGGACCCGAGTGCAGATCAAAATCTCAACAGATTGAGGAAGAAAGTGGGTGGCAAGAGTGGGGAAAAGAAAGATAATAAAGAGGATGATAAAAGGTTGGTGTTTTTTGATGATCAGGAGAAGAAGAGTGAGAAAGATTCAATTTTAGGGGAAAATGTGAATGTGAAGGAGGAGGTTAGTGAGAAGAAGGTGGAGGAGTTCTTCAAGTGTTTGAAAAAAGTTCCCAATAAGGAAAATGAAGTGGGTAGTGGGGAGCCTTATGTTCTAACAAGAAGTACTGAGCTTCCTCCAACATGGGATGGTCCTCTTGGAACAACAGTTTTGGTGAACAAGCCAAAAGGTGACTCAATTGATTAGATTTCTGCTTACAAGTTACATGGCTCACTTAGGTGCATTTTTGTTAGCATCTGCTTTTACATAATTTTATGCAATTGCAGAGCAAGTTTTGATAGTTAGATGCTAGAAACTTTAACCCAGTTAGTCTTTATCTTTTAAGCGCGTGAGTTGACTAAAAAGAGATTAAGTATCAGAGATGATTGGAGCTTCCTCAGTACCTTGAACTGAAAAATCTTTCAAGAGATAAAGTGAGGAATTGGTAGGTTTACTCCAAATAGGTATCTTGAAATGTAGTACCAATGAGATATCACTACATATACATTTAAGTATATACGTTTTTCAGTTTAATTGGACTAATTTGAGTTGTACCTCAGTGATCGTTGACAAAAGCTTGGAACTACACCTTTGTAAGTTGGATTTGTTTTCGTAGAAAAAGTTAAGCTGGGAACAAAGTATTATATGCAGGTGACCATCAGACACATAATATGATGACTTTATAATGCTGCATTCTTGTCTCAGTGTCAGAGAGTGATTCATAGGGCATAAGCATGTAAAGAGTATATATGTTTATCTAGTTAGATAGATTGAGATTCAGTAAGGATGGAGTTAAATCAAAAGTCATTAATGAGAAATTAGATTTGCTAGCAGTGTGTGAGTGAACTGTGAAGTCCTTAAAATTTTAAAGACAATTTTTTTCCTTAAATTATTTAATTATTTATTTGTTTTCCAATTTATTTACAAACTATTGGAAACATTAGCTACTACTATTCCATATAGAGGTTTGTGAACAGTTTGCATAATGCTTTCACAAATACAGAAAAAAATTGTTCTTTTTAATTTTTTATGCACTTATTAGTGAATAGAAAAATTACTCATTATTAAAGCAACTCCACATTCTGGCATTCTGTTTATTGCTATGCTACTTGGAATTTGTGTGCTTCCTAGTAAGCAAAAAACTTGGATGCACGTGGGCCAAAGATGGGTAACTTCATAGGCCGTA
Organism: Zanthoxylum bungeanum; assembly: GCA_019454045.1. NCBI lineage: Eukaryota > Viridiplantae > Streptophyta > Magnoliopsida > Sapindales > Rutaceae > Zanthoxylum > Zanthoxylum bungeanum. The sequence continues at coordinate 104,595 of SKCR01041003.1, forward strand.
TAGGGCTTGTTACTTCTGTCGGAAAGCAAGACTATTGTGCTTCATGTTGTAATTAATTAACCGCATTTCTGTCATTTGTTTAATGTATAGTTGTCAAAGGTGCGTCTCAGGCTCAAGCTACCACTGCACCTCATGAAGGGTCAGACCAGGCGACCTTCATTAGGCGCATGCCTAGGCACAGAGGCACGCGCCTAGGTGTGCCTAGGCGCGCCTCATAAAAAAGTGTGAGAAAACCCTTACCTGAATTGACTCATCCAACCCGAAATCAAATTGTATTAGTAACATTTTCTTTAATAAATTAAGATAGGTTTTGAGTGAACTTCAAATTTTGACAAACAAATTAATTTATATTTTAAGTATTTGTATTATTATAATTGTCTTTGATATATTTTCAATGATTTCTCTTTGTTTTATTTGACTAGATACTTATATTTTTTCTTTACAATTTGCGCCTCACCTTCATCAGGCACGCGCCTTGCGCCTTACACAGTTACGCCATTAACAACACTATCACTTTTAATGCTTATTCTTAGGCTTCTTCTTTTTACTGATATTGACAATTTGTTCAAAGTTAAATGTGAATCTTTGAATTATTATTTTACATCTATTGAAAGCACTGTCATATTTTGATTCAGGATGGACCTCATTTACAGTTTGTGGAAAGCTGCGACGTCTGGTCAAAGTGAAAAAGGTGCATTGTTGTTATCACATCTGCATGGAAGGTTCAACTTCCCATGTAACTCCTTAACCTTTTTTTCTTCTTGGATTGATGATAGGTAGGACATGCTGGAACACTTGATCCAATGGCTACTGGTTTACTAATTGTATGTGTTGGTAAAGCCACAAAGTTGGTAGATAGGTAAGTTTTGAATGTGATCCATCTTATTACAATTATTTTACTAGTTACTACTTAAGGGAAATTTATAACCTACTCTCTACTTTTCACTCTCTCTATCTGGCATGGCCTAAACCTTCAAAACTTTAAATCTAATTTGCTAACAACCCCTAGGCTTGGTGCATGACACTACCAATGTCTCCTGTCCTTCGATCCTTCCCCGGCCCAACTACTTAGCTTTAAATATATTCTTTCTTAAAAATGCATTAGGCTTCGAAATAAGTTTTTGGGCTTTAGCTCAAGGCAAAATCAATACCTGAAAAGTGATTGAGAGAAAATACCTGATGGTTTCTCTCTCCTTCATGGTGTTTGATGTGTAGAAAAAGTGAAGAGACCTCCAATAATATTTTCCTTCATTGTATAATGGCCTTGAATTAGTGGGCTAATATGCAAAGAAGCCAAGATTTTCTGGGCTATCTTGTGTTCTTATGCTACTTTCAGGGAATATTTTTGGCTTTGGTAAAAGGAAGAAACCAAAACACTGTGGGATGAGCCTTTTCAGCTCTTTTATAATATGGTAAGAAGGAAACATCTAATTTTGGGAGAGAATGAGAAGAAATGATATGTGGTTTGTGACATAGAGTTTACCTTTTTCCCATTGGTTTGGGCTTCGATTCCAAAGAATTTCAAGATCAGCTTTACCTTTTGGGTTAATATTGTATATTAATATACTATTTATATCATTTTTGTTGGACAGTGATGAATACCCACTGGCGTCCATACATATGTATTGTTTTTATTATGATTTGTTACCCTCCCTTAGTTATTGTTTTCTTTGTGGAAACTTGGTCCGTGGCTGTATATCCATCCTTTCATCTTCTTTATTAATATAATTCTCGTAGTTTCTAATTATGCTAAAGAAAAGATTATACGTCGTGACTTTTTCTGAAAGATTTATATTCTATTGCAGGTATCAAGGTATGGTTAAAGGTTACAGTGGAGTTTTCCGATTAGGGGAGGCTACATCGACTTGGGATGCTGACTCACCAGTATGTACTATCAATTACAGTCAATTAACCATGCACCTATTTTCAAGTTGTCTATACTCTACAGTCTACACTGCATCAATTTTGTCATTCTACTCTCTTTCAAATGTTGTGCTAGTGGTTGAGAAGCATTCTAGAGATAGACGGTTGACTGTTCTTGAATGTAACATAATCAAGATAGTTCTCTCTCCAAAAGTCTACCACCACCCAGTGCATGGGTTCCATAAAATCGGAGAGGGTGAGGCATAAATGAAATGAAGTTCTACTAAATGGTGACTGTGACATGGATTTTGTTGTTTGAAACATGCCCAATGGGACAAATGCTGAAATTGGAATTTCTGTTGTACATATTGCAAATTCTAATGACCTAATTCTATTTTCATGCTTGGAGAAAGAGGTAGTGCTAAAACAAAATAATAGGACAAATGCAGAAATTACAATTTGTTGTACATAATGCAAATTCTAATGACTGAATTTTATGCTCATGCTTGGAGAAAGAAGTAATGCTAGAACAAGATAATGTAATAATGTTGTCCAGTAATAAAGATGAAATTTTCAATTGCTTTCCGTGCAAAATCGTATTCCAAATATAGTATTCTTAACATCATCCGATGTCCTATGGGATGATAATTTTAAATTTCACCACAAATACAAAAGTTTATCCCTTGTGTAGGTTATTCAACGCGAGCCTTGGGAGCACATCAAAGACGAGGATATAAAAAAGGCTGCTGCATCCTTCTGTGGGGAGATTTTGCAAGTTCCTCCAATGTTTTCTGCCATCAAAGTAAGATTTTACTTTTTGCATTTAGCATGATTCTGTATTAAAGAGGAGTGTAGTTAAGATATGAACATAAATTTTTTGATTAGAAAACTTAAATATACAACTTTAGGTATTTTTCCTGAAATTTGAAATTTTGAATCTATCATGAAGTTGAATGTGTGGCTGAATGGTAAGTGTAGTATGACAAATAAAAATGAGTTGAAGTGTTGTCAAAATCATCGTGTAAATGTCATCCTTGCTACCACTTGTCAAGGTTATTTAAAAAACTCCATTTTAATTAAATATTAATAATTGTTGTAGTAACTTGTAAGTAGGTATTTGCTGTGAGCTTAAGAGAAGTAAAGAAATACTCCTTTATGTTTGAAAATAGCGTCAGACAGTAAGTCATGCAGGGTCTTTCCTGCTTAAATTGTTGTGCACCCTTTAACTTGTTATCTAATCCTTGCCTTAGACAAGTGTAATAAGATTTGAGTTTCTATTTCCCTTTCAACTCTGGATACTAGCTTTTGGGTTGAGTTAGGCTCTTAAATTTTAACTTAGTATCAGAGCCAAACTCATGCACGAGTAGACTCACACTACCTACCCACGTGATACGGACCAGGCAAAAGACCGGCCTACACGTGAGTGGGGATGTTGACGAAAATATCCCATATCTGCTGAGATGAATGAACTAAAAATATAAGTATTGGACAACCTCTACTCTGAAGCTAGCTTTTGGGTTAATTTAGGCCCATGAATTTTAACGAATTCTTCAATGTTTAGAGGTGCTTCATCTTAAGATGGTGTTTTTGAACAGCCTCTGTAACCAATTAATTTCTTATGAATTTCCCTGCATTATAATAGGTTGGAGGCGAAAGGATGTATGAAAAAGCAAGAAGAGGAGAGAGCATCGAGCTTTCAGCTAGACGAATTTCAATTTTCCAATTTGAGATTGAACGTAGCTTAGAAGACAGGTTTTTCATTTTTAAATTATTTGATATAGTGCACACAAGCACACTGACTTTTGCCCACTCGCCCCATCTGTTTTATCATTGTAAATTTATTTACTTTCTTTATACAAGGTATATATTGCAAACTTGAAATGCATTATGATTTTGTCTGTGCTGTACATGTGTTTGACATTCACTAAGATGTTGTGTTTGTGTCTCTACATATGATCATGGTCATTTTGACATCACACAGTGAATTTCACTCTTGGGATCATTATTTGAGAATTTAGTCTAAATAACTCGAACACTTGAAATAACTTCTTGGCATTCATCTTCTGTTTATTTCTGAATGGAAAAGCTTGATGATTCTTCAGTTGTGCTTTAAGCAAGAAAGTCGATGGGGGTGTTTCTTTACACAGTCTCAGAGAAGTATTTGGTTTGCGTTTTACTAAGTTCTTGCTGTGTTTGCAGACAAAACTTAATATTCAGGGTGACTTGCTCTAAAGGAACGTACATTCGGTCATTGTGTGCAGATTTAGGGAAGTCTCTTGGCAGGTAATCACTACTAATAAAATCAATGCTCCTTTGTGCCTTTCATATGCCTCAGAATATTGATGTCTGGCCTTATTTTATCCTTCGACCAGTAGTTTTTGGGTTCTGGAATTACTGATGAGTTGCTGCCTTTTTATCAGAAAGAATTTTTACTGTGTAAAGAAAAAACTTGACTGCAATATGCAACCAAAAAAAAGTCCCCTCTTACTAACTTTTGTTATAATTAGCTTTATTTATGAAAACAGTAACATGTCCCTGGAATTTGTATTCCTAGCTAATGCATAAATTATTCGAATTTGTAATGGAGGTGTTTGCTTTTTCGTGCAATGACTCAACCTGGATTTTTTTACGTAACAAGGAAATCATGTGAACAAAGATAAATAATCAGAACATACCGGCATGAAACTCGTGTCTGGTTGCTTATTTGTTGTTTTGGTTGGAGTTAAAATTCTAATTTCCTCTTTCGTATTACAGTTGTGCTCATTTAACCACTCTCCGAAGAGATTCAATCGGTAAGGGCCCTTCTTCATTCAGGAATGTTTAAAGCAAAATTTTATTTTTTGTATTTAGACCCTTTCTGCTATGCTGACTTTAAAAACATAGCCCTTTTAGCAAATAATGTGTGCTAGCTGTGTGTTTTCCTTCAGGAAATTATTCAGCAGATGATGCATGGGAATTCAAAGAGCTGGAAGAGGCAATTACTAAAAATTACTTCTAATTGACGCTCCTTATAAAGGTAGTTTATCTGTTGTAAGATTTTGGAGCCATTCCAGTTGTCAGGAAAAACGATCTACTTCAGTTTCTTATGTAAGAAATCTATAATATTCATTCTTCAGTAAAATTGTTTGAAGAAATTTATTACTTTCATTATTTACTAAGTTGTGTAATGCCTGCCTTCTCGTTTTTGTATGTATGGAGGTGTAAATTGTATTGTCCAGAAAAATTTTGCCTCATTCTTACTTCGTGCTTCTTGTTTGTGCACTTGTCATGCCTGATTCTTGAAAGTTCGGCTCATGGACTTTTAATCAGTGTTCTAAAATGACACCCCCGCCTAGTGTCGCACCTAGCCTCAAATCGTTGGGACTAGACATGCATCGGAATGAGTGGTTTTTTCTGCCCATTTTAATGCAATTTCATCTCCAAAAACCGTCGCTGATTTTTGGAGATTTTCAAAATTGACATCAAATTGGTGTCAGTTCTTGGATTCTCATACCATTTCAAAGCTTAATTTCTTCCTAATTATATAAATTTGCGCAACAAACCTAATATTAAAAAAAAAAACTTTAATTTCTTTAATTATTTTTGTTTTTAATCAAATTGAACCTCTAGAAATCTTACCCAACACGCAAATAATATTTTCCTAAAATTTATTTGTCCAAATTCCAACAAACCTTAACCTTCACTTCATAAACCCTCAATTAGGCGACTCAACTAGCTCCTAAAACGTTTTAAAATCCATTTCTCCTTGTGCATTTTACTGCTGGACGTCTTATAATCTTGTATACGAAAAAAAGTTCATATATTTGTTATAGCTAAAATACCAGTGATTCAAACATTTTAGAAATTGATAAATAAGTTGTAATCGGGATGCTCTCTCTTTTCTCAGAATCATTTGAACCTGTAAGATCATTGTGATCATGATAATGATTGCCGAAAAAACATTCTACTCGGACAATCCACGAAGCATTTCAGGTACAGTTCAATATTTATAAACTAACTTATACTCGCAAATAATACTGTCTACCAAAAAGTGTCTATCACTGTCATTAGTTTCCTACGTAACTAGAATTATGGATCACTTTATAAGTATAAAAATTCTAAGTTAACAAAGCCAGACCTTCGTGTAGATCATTGAAGTGTTAACAATTCCACGTTTGAATTTACTCAAATTGACCTCTTTATATCATATCTCATGTGCATATAACTAACATCATTGATTTTTTTTTTTTTTTTTTTTTTGGGTGCAACAACTATTTGCTACTATCCCATGTGCTTTTGTTTCACTGAAAATATAAAATTTAAATTTTTAACTGTCAAATAAAATAAAATAAAATAAAAAGAGCTAAGAATAATGAATGAAATAATATCATGGGGATGATGAATGAAAAAAGAAAAATAACCAAGAAGAGATAGTTTAGATGTGGAACTTGAATGTTGGAATTTGGAATTAATATTCATTCAGTCCATGACATTTTTTTGATTTTCATCCCTTTTGAGATTGGTTGAATCAACCCCCAGTGCCTCCAGATATGCTTTCTCTGCACTTGTTACTCTATTTTTAAACATTTCCCATTCGTTTTTACATCTCTCCCTCACCTGCACCCTCCACAAATTTCACTTTCACATTTCAATTCTCTTCTCATATTTCCAAGTATCAGGAGATTAATGGAGTTTTATATATAAAAACTGTAGAAATATTACTTACCGCTTCCCATGGTGCCTTTCCATCGTGAGCCTGACCCTGCATGCCAAAAAGAAGAAACAAAAAAATTGACTAAATTTGTCTTTACAAAGTGACACTTTTACCGAAAATAACTACACTACTCTCACTGTAGCTACAGTGATCATTACAGTGATTAATATATATATCATTTTTGTTACTAAAACTCTAATGCGGATGTCTTGGACAGGAACTCAGTTTACCTGGTTCCGAAGTGAGGGAACGCCTTGGTGAACAATCCACTGTGCATCCACAACTCCTATTTTCTCATGGGCAGGCTGTGGTTTCAGACCAAAATTACTCATTATAATCAGAAACAGATGCAATTAATAAGTTACTTAGGACACAAGGAACAACTTTTCACTAACCTCAACACATTTTCTTAGAGCAAAATCCAGACCCCATCCATGAACCAAGTCATTCTGCACAAATGTTTCCAATTAGCATCTAGGAATGGATAATTTAATTAGAAAACAGATGATTTACTGATACAGACCTGAATCATATGCCAAACACATCGCCATGCATCCCGAGAAAACACTGTCGCCATAATCTCAACAAATCTGCAGAGATATATTATGATGGAAATGAATCATAATTTGTTCATATATATAACTAGATAACATCAGATATATATAACAACAAGTTGACATACGCGGCACAAGGAGGCTCGAATGATTCAGCGCACCAACCCTCCCTCTCTTCAGTCTCCCTGCAGTTATTATACAATCAACAGATAATGTATATATGTTGAAGCAACAAGTAAGTAAATTAACACTTGTGTTTTGTTCTGTTACGTATGAACTTCAGTGTCGTTTCTTCTCTTTGTCATCTGCCAAGTTAACCATCCATTTGGTTCTAAACCAGGCTGTGAAATCTCTAAACCATATTTCTTCACCAATTTAATGTATCTGCAAATGAAGTCAGAATGATTTGAGTTCAAGTTTAGTAAATCAAAGCAGGGATGTTGATTCCAGAATTTTGCAACACTACTTACTCCTCTCCATTAAAATTCTCCACACCAAGATCCTCATCCCAGACGAAAATATAGTCATATGCCGCGACAATGTCAGGATGCAGAAACCGTTTAGCATACCACCTTCATCGCAATTCACAAGTTGGTGTGAATATTACAGCTTATGTATTACAATATAGAAGGGTTCGCAGAGGAGGTAATAAGCTGCTAATTGTTACCATTTAGTTTGCTTCCAGGCACTGACATGGATAGCTCGCTTTGACCACTCAAACTCTTCCCATTCACTTGTCCGACCATCGTAATGAAACAACATTATGGTGAAGTTCTCTGAGAACTGAACCGTGTTGAAACTGAATTTAGTATAAAAAAAATAATAATGAAGCACCAACAAACAATGTGAGAATGACAAGAGAGTAAGCAGTAAGTGACCTTTTTAACTGCAGCATCAATATTATGCTTCAGGTCAAAACCAACAGTAAAAGTTACAAGATACTTTGGTTTGATGGGTAAGTCCTGCAAAATTCCACAACAGCTACATTAATAAATATTTTACAGTTCCAGAATGTACTCCTTTGCATGAACATCATGATCATGCATATATACCTTATCAGGCGAACCCCATAATCGTCGAGGATACAAATCAGACTGGGATTCAATGATACCAGGTGCAAGTCTTTCAGCCCCTCGAGGATTTGTTGGAATCCAAATCTGCATTACGTTATATATAATCAAAGAGGTAAGTTTTGTTAATGAATATAAGGATTCAGTGTTGAGCATTGAATTAACAATCAGGATTTATCTGATGTAGATTTCACATGAGTCTCGCTGAAATCTTAACGGTTGATCCAATACTCGGTACAAAGGATCCTAATTCCTTAAATATACCTTTGCATTTTTCTGAGGAAAAAAGCCCCTGTTGGGTTGCAATGTAGTCCAAGCATTCAGCAGTGCTTGGGTTGTAATGCCAGTGTACTTGTCCTCCTCATAATTAAGATCAGTTGAAGGGACAAGGCTGGCTGGAAAATTCATCTAACAAAACACAATTATAAAAAATAATAAGCTCTAATATTGCTACTCATATATAATTTGCATATCAAAATTAAGTTTATAAAAGCTAATTAGGGTACCTTAGATAATGAGATTGCTGGAAAGCAAATGCCTAAAAAGAAGCCAAAAGCAACTCCAACAAAAGTTGTTATAATAAGCTTCATTGTCTCAGCAGGTTTCATTATTGTTACGCTGCACTTTAAGATGACAATGAATATACCTCTTTTAATTATTGTATTAGAACATTAATTAAGATTAAAAAGAAAAAAGATCATTCTGATCACCTTCGTAAAGGCGTCGCCATTGTGATGATCAATATTCTACTAACTGTATAATCTCAAATGCTGATCACAGAAGTATAAGCTGAATCCTGATACATGCGATTGCGATCATCAAGTTTTTACACAGAAACAGTGCGGCATTTTCTATGGAAAACACAACCAGTCTGGCCAAACTCCAAAACGCGACGCAACATCATTTTCAAAAAGATGTCATTGATCTTTTTATTTCTATATATGATAAATGCAAATTGAAATATATAAATTAATAAGCAAATCTTCAGCCTATGATTTTGCTATTGACAATTACAAACATACGTATAACATGTAACTATAAATCCCATAGAATCAAAATATATCCCATAATCTCTTAGGAAAAAAAATATATATGAAACGGAAACATGTACAAAAGGGAATTCAATGCATGGTAGAAAGAAAATGAAAAAATATATGAAACGGCGACGTACCCTGAAAAAAAAGAAGAAATAATCTCGAGTAAAATAACAAGATCACGTAAATCTTGAAAAAGACAAAAACTATTTAGGCAGTGAAAATGTTTTTTTTTGTTCAGCTTCGGGTTCTCTCCGAGGAATCTGCTTTTTAACTGAAACTAAAGAACAGAACAAGTGATCGATGAAAGTGACTTTTGGTTCTTATGTTTTTTCTTTATTTATTTATTTATTTCGGTTCTAAAATTTGGAAATTAAAAATATTAATGCAACGGTTTCCATGTAATACTCGAACCTTAAGAACGGATCTTTATGATGTGAATTTAATATGTCAGCCACATGTGGTTTAATAATTAATTTTGTAGATTTATTTATTTATTTGTTTGTATAATTTTTTTTTACCACAAGCCTGCTCGTTACGTGTTTGTTTGGAAGCATGCATAATGAAATTTCCATGCAGCGTGTTCGTTACAGCTATATTATTTTTTATTTTTTATTTTTTTAATTATTGTTAAGATTTTCACTTTTGCATATATATATATATATATATATATTATATATATATATATATATATATATTATATATATATATATATATATATATATATATATATATATATATATATATATTTCCTTTTCAAATGATAAAAAATCAAATCATATATAGAAAGACAGCTAATTTGATTTTATTACTGAGTTATTGATTGGTAATTAAGATAATTAAACAATAATCTGGCATTTACGAAGCAATTTAATTTAATCAACCAATTTTGATGGGTTGGGTTCTCACTGGTCAACTCAATTACGAATTATAATCTCTTGAGGATGTTCAAACTTGATATAATTAATCAATCAATTATATCAAGGATGCATATGTTTCTTTATTCTTTAGAAAAAGAAAATTGAAAAAAAAAATTGAAGTAATTGCTACGGCAATAGTATTTATTTGGTAATTTATGTATTTTTCTTCTTTATTTAAGTACTAAAGTAAATTTAAACCTACAGTTATTAATTTAATATTTTTATTTTATATCTATTTGTTCCAATAATTTTTTAATTGATTTTTTTTAAAAGCATAAAGATAAAAAAAAATAAATAAATAAAAGGGGATAGGGGATGGGGACGGGTATATTATTTTCTATACGGGGAATCCCCGACCCGTACCCACACGAGTGACGGGCCGGGATCGGGGATATTATATATTGCGGGTACGGGTGCGGGTATTGACATCCATACTTTATACCCAGCCCGTTGCCATCGTTAGTCTAGAGGCATGATTGACAAAAGAGCCCTAATGATAACAATTTCTATTTAATTTCTTTCCAAATCCTCCCTTTTGGTGAACAATATTTAAAGAAACAGATTCGATGATCATCGGGAATGTACTATATTAAGGACTAGCTTATAAGCTCATCAAATTCAATATCAAACATAACATTAATTGTCTATAAAACACACATAATAAAAGAATTAGAAACACTATGATATGAGATAATCCCCTATTCTCTAACCCCATTCTCATATTTCTTATACTTTCAAGTTTACAAATGATATAAAAGAATGCATTTTATAGTCTCTAATATAATCTTCTTTTCTTCTTTTTTTTGAATCCTTGGAAATCCCACCACCAAACCACCTTTTTCAAGCTTAAGTGGTGCATATAAAACCCCCGGTTGTCACAAATTCTTACAAGAAATGCACTTTTTGGATTCGAACTCAAGACTCAATGTGAGATCCTGAACCATATTTTCTCTAATATGATCATGATGAATAATAGTTCACAAAATGTGATTTAAATAGGAGATAGTGAGGCAATGATAGGTTCGTGAGCAAATTCAAAGTCTAGGAACCCCACACTTGAAAATTACTTTTGTACCCAACCTTTCTCTAACGTTAAATTGAACTTATTCTATTAGACTTAAAACTTTGTGATATTTTATATCATTGTAAGAGTTAAGCCGAGTATAGCTTATCATTTGAGAATACTTTTATAGTTAATTAGCCCATTTTGTTACAATTGATTATAAGATACATTTATAAAATACATTGAGAGACATACAAAATAAGAAACATGTATACAAATACACCCATTCTTAAATTAAAGTATTTTAAAAAATAATAATAATAATATTTACACTTTCAAACCAGCTTGTAGTCCAATTATTAAATCCCAATTGATGAAATATATGTTGGTGCCAATTAATTCCGTTGGAAAATTTATTGAGTGTAATCAAGAAATTAAAAGTTTGAATTCTATTCACATGAGTGCAGTGGGAATTAGGTTACCATCAGTGGCGTATCCAGAAAATCAAGTCAATGGGGATAAAGTTTTGAAAATTAAATATAAATAAAAAAATATACAAAATATTTATATCTATATTGATATGTGAATATTTTTATATATTACAATGTCCACGATGTGGTTTCATATTTTGAATACATTGCATGATAGTTTCATTGGCAATGCTCCTAAATACATCTTTTTCTATATATGTAACTAAATTATCATTCATACATTGATCTCTCATCCTGTTACGTAGTCCAGTCTTCACAAAATTCATAGCTAAAAATACTCTTTCTACAGTGGCAGTGGCAACAGGTAAAGTCAAAGCTAATGTTAAAAGTAATCCTTTTTAGTTTGGACCAACATTGCAGCAATATCACCAATCCCATTCAATTTTGAAAACTCAACACTAGAACACATATTCATAATGTAAGTATCAAATTGACCATCTAGTACGAGGAGCTCCATTGAAGAGAAATCTATGGGATAAAATTGAGCAAAACGAACTAAATTTTGTTTATTGAATGAGGAGAATGAATCGCATGGACTAAGGGAAGCTAAACAAAGAAGCAACTCGGTGTTCGTCTTATATTGATCTTGATCTGAATGCTTATCAAAGAAAGTTTGGATGTGTAGGTTTTGTCTCAACAATGCATCACATTTAAGCATAACATAGTTATTATCACTTTTAGAACCTCCAACATGCATCATTAATCTTTATTTCTTCATCCAATTCCTAAAGCCATCACCAACAAAAGTTTCATCTCCTCATTGGTCACCATTTTCCGGTTTGAAAAGATAGCAATAAAGACAATATAATGCATCTTTACTAATGCTATATTCCAACCAATTAACATGATCATCATACCAATGTTAGGGTTGGTGCTCCGAGTGACAATCCGGATCGTATTTATGTCTGAATCATAATTACGAGCAATTCAATTTTCCATAATATTACCAATTTTACTGGTAGCACCCTTGTCTTTTATACGATTATTCGATCTAATTACTATTAAATATCTGATTACGATTAGATCGAAACTGAATCTGGTTCAGTGATACGTGTATATTAGACAAAGACCCTAGGATTTACAATATAGTGCGCAGTTACAACGTAGTTTGTAATTGACTTTGGGAAGCGCACTATTAGTTGTATATCCTTAAATAAAGTTCTTGGTCAAGATTTGCTAACACAAGTCGGTTAGTAAAATCCGTTGAGACCAGTACATGTCGTATATCGTGACTTGGTCCGATGGTTTATCCCAGTGAACCATGAGTCACAAGAGACTCGTATAGACATGTAGGTGTTTTTTGATAAGACACTGAACGACTCACTGAAGGTTTCCTAATAGATGGTACACCAACGTCAATAGGAACCTTAACGAGTTGAGCGAGCATATTGGTCCTTTGATTTGAGATACCACTGTGGATATATGAGCTATCATCCACGCTTTGATGGCAGTCACGTCAACGATCTAGTCATGATCAGACCTCCGCCTGTTCGTTGGGTGTAGACTGATGCTAATGATATCCTGTGTGTATCAAGATATGATCTGTCAGTCCTGTGTACAGGGCATAGGCACCCAACACGTGTTTACGATCTAGTAAATCCATGGCCATGGTATAACTTCGGAAATCAGTTCCGAGTGTTATTTAGAGATCGTAAATTGAAAGTCGATTGTATTATACCGAATGAATTTGACTTTCTGATCTATATCCCAGATATAATACGGATGGCCTGTGACGGAGGGATTATACGTATGTTATGACCTCGGCTTGTATAGTTTAGCGAGATTATTCGTTATCGTCATAATCCATAAGTGGGTGGATTATGGACACGAAATTGGATTTCGTGACGGATAGACCTAAACTTAGAGAGTCCCACAATATGAAGTGTACTCGTTGAGCACTTGGGCAACTCGATATGAATAATACAGATTATTCATAATACTTCACCAGATTAAATGAGTTAATTCGGATTGTTTAATCGGTTAAACGATAACACATGCAATAGGGGATTTTGTCCGCTAATAATTATTGTGTATTTGTATTTGATACATAATTCGATTAGATATACATTAATTATTTGTCAAATGAGATTTTGACACATGCCATAAATATATGTATTTATTATTTAGTGTAAATAAAAAAAATACATATATGGTTGTTAATTAATTATTTAGTTATTTAATTGTTAAATAATTAAATAATTAAAAAATATTTTAAGCTTTATCCAAATGTCATAATTGGTATGATACTTGGTGAGAAATAATTGGAACAAATGGCATGCACTATTTTAACTTTATATTTGTTCAAATTTGGTTGGATAATATAAAGTAAAAATGGTATTTAATTTGATTAAATCAAGAAATTGACAAAACTACCCTTCCTTCACATTTTCGTCCATCACATTATAAAAAGGAGAAAAATTGTTTCTCTCTCTTGATCATACTAACCATGGCCGAAAACTTCAAATTTAGAAGAGTGAAAAATGGGTTTCATGCTAGCTTGATGATTCAAGCATAAACAAAGAAGAAAATCAAGAAAAATGACAAATGAATTAGGAGACTTAAAGTATTTCTTCACATCCTAAGCTTTAGAATTTGTTTCATGTTTTCTTGGTGATCATTTGAGATCTAGGGTTTCTTCTTTGTTGCTAAATTTGGGGCTTCTAGTTGTATTGGTTGGAATTGGAAGTAGTGAGCATGTGTGAAGTGTTTAAGGATGGAATTAATGTAATTTCATTCCAATTTTGTTCAAATTATTGTTGGATACTTTGTTTCCATTCTAGAGTATTATAATCACTCTTATCATGCCTAGAATTTTTCTAGAGTGATTCATATGTGTGGTGACTTATTTTGGTGTGTTGATTAATTTGATTAATCTTGGAATTTTGGATTAAAAGCATGAAAATGGGTAATTTCGGTTCTGCAGATCAGATATGCTACAACTAGAAATTATGTGATGTTTTTGATATCATAAGAATGTAATGGATGTGTTTTGGAGTTGGCACAATTTCCGGAAAGTGTTTCCGACTTGAAATAAGCGAAAACGGCCAAAAATGGCGTTACCGGGTGGATTTGAGCCAACCGGTGACAGCTGTGAAAACATTGATTCCATCACTGTTTGGACAGCCCATGGACTGCCCCGACACTATTGGATCTAACCTGAGCAGTTTCCATAAGTGTCGGGTAGTCGGTTCGGTCAAAAACGCGTTTTAGGCAATTTGTGAAAAAACTGTTTTCGTAAAAGTTTCGCGAAGTTTCAACAATATTTATGTCAATATATGATGTTGAATAAATAGGTTAAGGCAAAATATGAATAAATTATTCATATTAGATATTGAATAATTTATTTGGTATTTTGAAAAAGTTTTAAAATACGATTTCTCCCGACCCGCGCTTCCGCTGCGCCCCAATGCCCAAAACCCCAACAAAAATGGTATCAGAGCGGGTCTGATGCTTCATTCATTACATTATTCATGTTTGATATATGATATATAATCCAATTTAAATGTTCTCACATGCTTGGAATATATATGTGTTTCTTTACTTTTCGGTTCTTCGCTAACGAACATGTAGCAGAAATTTAATTGTTAAATTGAGTTATGTGTTCTAAGGTAGAATTGAAATGTTTAGAAAATGATTTAGATTAAGATTCTGCATTTGATGTAGATTAAAACTTCCATAGGAAAATCCCCGCTTTTAAATATGGCTGTAAAGTAACGTGTATTGGATACATGTTTCTTGGTTCGTCTTGTCAGTACGATTTATGGGTATTTTTCTATAAGTGCATCTGAGATCGTGCCAAAGCTGTGAGGGTGTAGTTATAGGATTATTATTAATACCAATTGTATAATGATACTGGATAAATTGAAGTACAAGTGGAAATCATGAACGTGTCAAAGCTGTCAGGATTACACCGGTAGCTTGAGTTTGTCATTGACAAGTGTAGCCTTGATACGCCTCCATGTGAACGTGTCAAAGCTGTCATAGCGAGAAACGGTCAGGACCAAAACCAGGAGTCACTGGCGAGTGATTGACAATGAGTTGTCTACCTAATGAATATACGTAGGCGAGAACGTGTCAAAGCCGTGAGTCGAAATATATTCATGGGATCATACTCTCACTATGGAATTCGATTTGATTATTGAATTCTCTTGCCCGTTGGGGATTACGGTATTACGTAAAGTAGTGGGAGACATTTCTGAGTTTAAAATCCATAACTTAAGCAGTGCGTATGTTTTGGAATTTACTGCTTTGTTTTTCCTTGCATTCTATATTGTTTATAAATTTACATTTCTAATCCACTGCATAGTATATTACTTGAATATATAGGTTTTCTGTCTTTACTTATGGTTGCGTAGTTCTATAATAGGTTCTATAAAGGTTGTAGACTTAGATATGGTTAGATTAGTTCAAACCATCGGGAACTGTTGTTCCGATTTTCTTTGAAAATCAAGATGGTTTGTGACTTAGTAACTAAGTCACTATTAGGTAATCTAAAAGGATATATGTGTTTAGGATATAACTGTCTAGTTAGAATTGTTTCTTATGCAGTAAGAATTGACACGAATCAGTTCATGTCTCAAGATTCTTGACTGTCATTAAGAAAACTCTTTTAGTATTTGTTTGTCTTATAATGACGTTTCTTGGCTTTAGTGACTTTTAGAAGTCACGTGTCTGACATAATTTGCTAATCGATTATTTGCAAATGCTGTGAATAATTGAACGCAAATTATAAAGCTTAAGAAAAGAGATGCGTATAGTTGTGTATAGAGAATTTCGATTCTCATATACGACAATTATAGGTATTAGATATCGGATCTCCCGTCTAGTTATTTTAAATAATTTTTAATGAATGTTTTGATATTCGATATCAGAACTTGCAACTATTGGATAGTTACTTGTTCTGTATAAACAGTTGTTACATATTTTAATATGACTAGTAGTGTCATTAATGAAAGATAAACATTAAGAAAAATATTCGGTAAAATAAATTGTCTTAGAACATTGTTGATGAATTGCCATGACTTAGTTACGTGTTTCTAATAGAGAACATATTGGATGTCTTGAATTGTTCAAGAACTGTCAATATGTTTCTAATGAAACTCGGATAGAATATTTTGAATAGTTCAAATATATTCTATCTATAGTGTTGAAAACTGTATCTTTATAAATTCATTGTGCGTCTTTGAATTGTTCGAAGTTGTTTGATTTGATCAAACACATGAATTTAAGGCAATTATTTCTAAGGTTATTTAATGAATTTAATTCTTACTCAATATTAAACTTCCACGATTCCATAATGATGGAATTGGTCAGAGGGAATAATCGAGTCTTATATGATTTGATTCGTTGATATTGAGTGTTACCGAATTGGTTTCAATGCTCTTGGGATTATGCTCCAGTTACACTATTCATCCTTTTAATTATTGTTCCATTTATTTCTACAGTTACATATATGATATGTATAGTAGAAAATTCGAATCTTGAAAAATTTTGAGATTTGAAACTTTTTTTTGTATAATTGTTAAAAGTATTTGTGCCTCGGAGGTACAAGTGAAAAGTTTATCATTTATTCTATTTAATGGAATATTGCATTCTATTTGATAGAATATCTTTTCTACGACCCGAGTAATAAAATTATTTTGTTACTTGGTGGTTAACATTGGATGTTGATGATTGTAGAAAGGACTTGACTTAGTGAAGTCAAATGTGAGAATGATAAACTGTAATGGAACTACGTAATTAATAAGATGAAAAGGCCCTTAGACAACTTCCGTATAAGTACAATAGGATGTCAAAATCAATTACAAAGTATTTGATACTTAATGATTCTGTTGTTTTCTTATTGAAGAAAATTGTCCTATAATTTATAGTGGGAGTGATATTTGATATCGATTCCGGAATTTGGCTTTGAACCATAGATCTAAGATTTTTCATTGTTTATTGCGATCAAGTTTTGAACTTGGTTAGGCTTTCGTTATGAATTGTTCATAAAATGTGCAAATTATTTGCGCAGCGAAAGCAAGGTGAGCTCGATAAAGGTTTGACATTTATAGTATGACAATGAGAAAGATTATCTTCAGTAGTCTATTGTAGATTCTGAGAATACCTCTCTCTGGTCGCACTAATTGAACAATTAGAGATTTGTTAGTTAATGTTGATATTAAACTATGTTTTTGGCTAAAGAATAAAAAGTGGCATTCTTGAGTGATTTCTTCGGATAAGAGATCCGTCGTGATTTCTTTGTTTGAAGAATTTTATTCTGGAATGGCCCTAGAGTTTGTATTCTGCTAACATCACAGTTTGATATACTAGCTTATGGAGCCTATTGTAGACTCAGATAAGCTTTCCGAAAATCTGTGTTCTCTGATTTTGATATCAGGTAGATTGTCTGGTCTTATCGAAGTATAGAGAATACGTTTTTGTCAGTAGGGTCAGTGGGAGCATACAAATTTCTTTCTAGTATTATATATTCTAAGTCTTCTTTTCTCCATGGAAACAGTGGGAGTAATCTCTGTTATATTTGATATAAGGTTTTATATAAGATATAAAACTGAGAAACTTGTGAAAAACTCATATTAGTCGCATATTAGATACGATCTAATAGAAGACACATTATAACTATCTGTATGACAGTTAGTATAACTGTTTGACAGTTAACGTGTCTTTTATGTAAATAGTATTCATCTTTCGTATAGGATTATTCATTTGTCGAAAGATAGATTGATTGGAATGTCTAGTCAATCTTATGCATCATAGGATGATGGCGTAATGAATACTATATTGTATGCGATTAAAGATATCAATTTAATCGTAACTGTTACGAGTTATTTTGATATACTGCAGACCATATGATGAATCTTGAAACATGTTCTTTGTGATCTTTGAGATATTAAGAACGAGTTTCTAATTCATGGAGAATTTAGTCAACAACCATAAGGTCAGATTAATATTGATTCTAATTATGACATTAGATGGTCTATGTCATATAAAGTCAGAAAAGATGCAGTGGGAGTGTCACTATTGATTCTACTGAACTAGTGGAATCAGTTGCAACTTTTGAAGTATTGACTTATGAAGTTGCAAAGCGACCTCAACGATTAGAAGTGTTGATATTAGTTTTGTGTTTGCGGTTGTCTCAATGTATTTGGATTTGATTTCTAAATACATAGATAACTTAGTAACTATAACACAATACTAATATAGTGTCTGAGTCATATTGATGTGGAATTTGGATTCTGCAAAATATGAATGATGCTACTTAAGGAAAACGGTTGAGTTTGTTGGACAAACACGATTTGTTAAAGCATGCTTACTTGTTGTTACCTACCTCTTGAGTGCCGGTGAGCTCTTGAGGGCCACGGTATGTGATACACATTAGATATGTATAGGATACCGGGGATTGGCACTAGAGCAAGTGGGAGAAATTGTTAGGGTTGGTGCTCCGAGTGCCAATCCGGATCGTATTTATGTCTGATTCATAATTACGAGCAATTCAATTTTCCATAATATTACCAATTTTACTGGTAGCACCCTTGTCTTTTATACGATTATTCGATCTAATTACTATTACATATCTGATTACGATTAGATCGAAACTGAATCTGGTTCAGTGATACGTGTATATTAGACAAAGACCCTAGGATTTACAATATAGTGCGCAGTTACAACGTAGTTTGTAATTGACTTTGGGAAGCGCACTATTAGTTGTATATCCTTAAATAAAGTTCTTGGTCAAGATTTGCTAACACAAGTCGGTTAGTAAAATCCGTTGAGACCAGTACATGTCGTATATCGTGACTTGGTCCGATGGTTTATCCCAATGAACCATGAGTCTCGGGAGACTCGTATAGACATGTAGGTGTTTTTTGATAAGACACTGAACGACTCACTGAAGGTTTCCTAATAGATGGTACACCAACGTCAATAGGAACCTTCACGAGTTGAGCGAGCATAGTGGTCCTTTGATTTGAGATACCACTGTGGATATATGAGCTATCCTCCACGCTTTGATGGCAGTCACGTCAACGATCTAGTCATGATCAGACGTCCACCTGTTCGTTGGGTGTGGACTGATGCTCATGATATCCTGTGCGTATCAAGATAGGATCCGTCAGTCCTGTGTACAGGGCAAAGGCATCCAACACGTGTTTACGATCTAGTAAATCCATGGCCGTGGTATAACTTTGGAAATCAGTTCCGAGTGTTATTTAGAGATCGTAAATTGAAAGTCGACTGTATTATACCGAACTGATTTGATGTTCTGATCTATATCTCAGGTATAATACAGATGGCCTGTGACGGAGGGATTATACGTATGCGATGACCTCGGTTTGTTTAGTTTAGCGAGATTATCTGTGATCGTTATAATCCATGAGTGGGTGGATTATGGACACGAAATTGGATTTCGTGACGGATAGACCTAAACTTAGAGAGTCCCACAATATGAAGTGTACTCGTTGAGCACTTGGGCAACTCGCTATGAATAATACAGATTATTCATAATACTTCACCGGATTAAATGAGTTAATTCGGATCGTTTAATCGGTTAAACGATAACACATGCAATATGAGATTTTGTCCGCTAATAATTATTGTGTATTTGTATTTGATACATAATTCGATTAGATATACATTAATTATTTGTCAAATGAGATTTTGACACATGCCATAAATATATGTATTTATTATTTATTGTAAATAAAAAAATACATATATGGTTGTTAATTAATTATTTAGTTATTTAATTGTTAAATAATTAAATAATTAAAAAATATTTTAAGCTTTATCCAAATGTCATAATTGGTATGATACTTGGTGAGAAATAATTGGAACAAATGGCATGCACTATTTTAACTTTATATTTGTTCAAATTTGGTTGGATAATATAAAGTAAAAATGGTATTTAATTTGATTAAATCAAGAAATTGACAAAACTACCCTTCCTTTACTTCATATTTTCGTCCATCACATTATAAAAAGGAGAAAAATTTGTTTCTCTCTCTTATCATACTAACCATGGCCGAGAACTTCAAATTTAGAAGAGTGAAAAATGGGTTTCATGCTAGCTTGATGATTCAAGCATAAACAAAGAAGAAAATCAAGAAAAATGGCAAATGAATTAGGAGACTTAAGGTATTTCTTCAAATCCTAAGTTTTAGAAATTTGTTTCATGTTTTCTTGGTGATCATTTGAGATCTAGGGTTTCTTATTTGTTGCGAAATTTGGGGCTTTCGGTTGTATTGGTTGGAATTGGAAGTAGTGAGCATGTGTGAAGTGTTTAAGGATGGAATTAATGTAATTTCATTCCAATTTTGTTCAAATTATTGTTGGACACTTTGTTGTCATTCTAGAGTATGATAACCACTCTTATCATGCCTATAAGTGTTCTAGAGTGATTCATATGTGTGGTGACTTGTTTTGGTGTGTTGATTAATTTGATTAATCTTGGAATTTTGGATTAAAAGCATGAAAATGGGTAATTTCGGTTCTGCAGATCAGATATGCTAAAACTGGAAATTATGTGATGTTTTTGATGTCATAAGAATGTAATGGATGTGTTTTGGGAGTTGGCACAATTTCCGGAAAGTGTTTCCGACTTGAAATAAGCGAAAACGGCCAAAAATGGCGTTACCGGTTTTAGAAATTTGTTTCATGTTTTCTTGGTGATCATTTGAGATCTAGGGTTTCTTATTTGTTGCGAAATTTGGGGCTTTCGGTTGTATTGGTTGGAATTGGAAGTAGTGAGCATGTGTGAAGTGTTTAAGGATGGAATTAATGTAATTTCATTCCAATTTTGTTCAAATTATTGTTGGACACTTTGTTGTCATTCTAGAGTATGATAACCACTCTTATCATGCCTAGAAGTGTTCTAGAGTGATTCATATGTGTGGTGATATGGTAAATTCAAGTTTTCTTAATGGCTATGATGAGACAATTGGTCTTGACACAAACGTTTTTTTTATGTGCGTGGCAATAAAACAGAGTGGCAAAGGAATCCATTTTCATGGCAATTTCAAACTAAGTAGAGACAGCCAATTAACCTTCAAAATTAGTCTATTGCTGTTGACGACTGATTTCGGTCTCAGGGGCAATAAGGGAAATATTGCTCCCGGGATAACCTTCCTTTAACAGTGAATTTGTTTGGTTATGGGAAACCAAAAGCAAATTTGGCAAAAGATAAGTAAATTCACCAATCAAAAAGAGATTTAACGTGGTTCGACGGATCAGATCCAGCCTACATCCACGGGCACAGAACGGACGATGTTTTATTACCTAAATATGTTTCTATGATCTGTTTTGTGTTTACAAGTCCAATTCTCTCTTGTTCTCTTCTCCACTCTCAACGCTCTCAACTCTCAACCCTCAACCCTCCACCTTCAACTCTCAACTCTCAACCATGCCTTACAAGCACGCTTTCCCCTCCTATTTATAATAGCAAAGAAACAGTTTTCCTTTTCCCATAAGGATTCCTAGTTGAAACTACCTTCACTTCTTTTATCATATTAGGACACTGACTTATCAATTTTTCCCCATGAAAGTAGGATAACTTATCTTCTTATCCGTAAAAATAGGATGTCTTATCTTCTGGAGCATATCTCGCCATTTTCTCGGTCTTCATGAGGTCGGTCACGATGGTCTTTTGAATTGAGAATGCTGTTTTCGATCTGATAATGCCCGGTCATCCGATCTTAAGTGGTTGGTTTACCGATCGTAAAGTGCTCGGCCCCTCACTCATGTGGTCGGGTCGGTATTAATGATCTTGACCGAGGTGGGAATAACCTTTTTACCCCTGTCGTACTGCTTAAATATCATAGGGCCTGAAAATACCATCAACATTTGTCCCCTAGTTCTCGGTTCCAACGAGTATACAAGTTGGTGCCGGGAACGACATAAAAAGAATAGTACTCTTGATGGAGTGACGACTAGCCTTTGTGAGGAGAAGTTTATTGGCCTGTCACCACCATGTCCTCGGTAGATTTGAGATGCTCGGTCTGACTTCTTTTTCCGCCAGAAGCAAAATCCCTTCATTGCCCTTCTGTAAACCGTCCCTCGAGACATGCAACTGTCACATCCTCTTAAATGCCCATCAGATCACTTGTAGGGTTTAACGGGAGCCTACCACTTGTCAACCATCTGTCGTCCTCCCGCCAAAAAGTAAGCAATCTGACCGCCATCGTCAACTCAAAGGACGCCCAATCTCATCCGTCCATCCAATTCTGAAAGATCATTTTAAAAGACGACATGTGGCGTACATCTGACGCCATCGTTCGATCCAACGGCCACAAATTGACCGAACAGATTATAAGAAAACGAAGTAATACACTGTTGCCTTCTTTTACGAACGTTTCGAATTTTTCCAACCGCGAGAACTCCTCTCTCCCAACTGTGCTCAGTGAACTCAGAGAAGAGTTTCCAAGAAATGCATACCTGAGATGACTCGGAAGTAACTTCAGCTCCAACTGTGGTGGTTCCTCAATCGAGGGCTTGATCCGGTCTTTCTTTGGCAGTTCCAAGCTTTCAACCGGTGGTGTTGCTTTGAATCGGAATGGTTTATCAAGGTAGTTGATACATTTCAGGATTTCAGCATCTAGCTCGCTGTCAGTCATGTTGGTGATGCAAACTTCAAGTGTATCTGTGGGATTTGGCTCAGTATTTTGAACGATACTATCAACAACATCAACTCTGAAACATTCTTCTTCCTTTTCATCGCTCGGGAATTTCATGGCTTTGAAAACATTAAAGGTCACTTCTTGGTCCTCTACTTTCATGGTCAGTTCTCCTTTTTGCACATCAATCACAGTTTTACCTGTAGCCAAGAATGGTCTCCCAAGAATGATAGGTATTTCTTTGTCTTCTTTCATGTCAAGGATGATGAAATCTGCTGGGAGAATTAGTTTATCGACTTTGATCAGCACATCTTCAACAACACCTCTTGGAAATGCGAGTGTTCGGTCAGCAAGTTGCAATGAAACTGAGGTAGGCATTGCTTCTCCAATCTGCAGTTTCATGTAAATATAAAAAGGCATTAAGTTAAAACTGGCTCCTAAATCACATAAAGTCTTACCGATGTAATGTTCTCCAATGGTGCATGGGACAGTGAAACTGCCAGGATCTTTCAACTTCGGGGGAAGTTTCCTCTGAATGATGGCGCTGCATTCTTCCGTTAATGCTACTGTTTCGTAGTCTCCCAATCTTCGTTTTCGTGAAAGAATGTCTTTCATGAATTTTACATAGCTGGGCATTTCTTCCAAGGCTTCTGCAAATGGAATGTTGATGTGAAGCTTTTTGAACACCTCCAGGAATCGAGCAAACTGCTTGTCCAGTTTGTTTTTCTGAAGTCGTTGAGGAAAAGGTGGAGGTGGAATGATCTGTTCTTTTTCCTTTGCTTCTTTTTCCTCCATCTGTGGAACTGCATCTTTTGGAACTTCCTCAATTGTTGCTTTGATTCCAACATCTTTATTGATCTCAGTACCGTTTTTTAAGGTAATAGCTTGACATTGCTCATTCCCTCGGTTCCTTGGATTTGGTTATGTGTTGCTGGGAAGATTACCTAGCGGTCTGTAACTCTGAGCGTTGGCCAGTTGTCCGATTTGATTCTCCAGTGCTTTGATGGAAGCTGATTGGCTCTGAAACATAGCATCGTACTTTTTTAACTGATTCAACACTTCTGTTATTCCTGGTTCATTTATCTGTTCTTGGCCTTTGTTCTGTTGCTGGAATCCAGGTGGTGGATAGTTCTACTGTTGGAATTCTGGTGGTGGATTGTTCTTTTGCCCTGAATTGTTGCTCTATGAAAAATTAGGATGATTCTTCCACCCTGGGTTGTAGGTGTTGGAATATGGATTGTTCCCCTGTCTGTTGAAATTGTTGACATAATTCACCGTCTCTTCAAGTTGGTTTGGTTCTGGTGCTCCTTCATATGGTGAACTTGTGGATCCAGTGGTAAGAGTCTCCATGAATTTGCATATCTGATCCAGCTTGGTGTTGACTGCTGTATTAGCTCCACTTTCATAAATTCCTGCAATTCTTTGGATCATGCTTCTTTCTGTTGGCCACAAGGAATTGTTGCTGGCCATTTCTTCGATTAGGTCCCAGGCTTGATCTTCTCCTTTTGCCATTAAAGCTCCTCCAGCAGCAGCATCGATTGTGGTTCTCATTATTCCAAAAAGTCCATTATAGAATGTTTGGACTTGAAGCCATTTTTGGAATCTCATGGTGAGGACATTTCCGGAGCAAATTTTTGTACCTTTCCCAAGCTTCGTAAAGAGTTTCTGAGTCTTGTTGCACAAAGGATGTGATGTCATTCCTCAGTTTTCCAGTTCTGGCTGGTGGAAAGTACTTTGCAAGAAATTTGGTGGCTAAAGTGTTCCAAGTTTTGATGGAACCTGCTGGTAGTGAATGTAGCCAAGTTTTAGCTCTGTCCTTCAAGGAGTATGGGAAAACACACAGTCTCATTGCTTCTTCAGCTTCTCGGTTGTAATTGAAAGTGCCGCAAACTTCCAGGAAGTTGCTGATGTGGGCATTGGGATCTTTAGTTGCATTTCCCCCAAACTGTACTGACTGCTGAATCATCTGGATGCATGTTTTGATGTCACCTGCATTTGCTGGTAATGGAGGAAGTACAATACAAGAAATGAGTCTGTCAACCACCAGAATGGTTCTGTCTCGAATGGGAATCGGTGGTGCAACGTTCAAAGGTTCAGGTTCCATGTTGACTAAAGCTTCTTGGCCTTCTCGCTTTTCCTTCTCAACTGTCTAATGGTTCTTTCAATTTCCGAGTCAAGCGGTCGGAGTTCAATGCTTCTAGTTTCTTCTCATTAAGTTTCTGAGAACCTGAAACACAAGAAAACAAAAACAATAAGTAAAAAGAAATTAGATACAAGTAAAAGTATCTAACCTCTAAACTAATAGTGAAAGATAATTAAGTCCCCGGCAACGGCGCCAAAAACTTGACCGGTGCGTAATCACACGCGTATAACGCAAGCGCACGTATCGTTCAAGTAGTATAAAAAGTATCGATCCCACGAGAACTTAATACCTAAGCTATTAATTTTATGAGGTCAAATGATTACTAGTATCTAACAGATTGTTTGATATATTTGAAAAGGTGACGATTCTAAATTTAAAAATAAGTAAATAAAATTGTTCGAAAGTAGGTTTAAGAAAATTCAATATTAAAAACTATCTAGGGTTTTGATTTCTTCCAACATCATTTTAAAGATGAAGTGGTTATCTTATAGTTGGGTAAAATATTGATTTATTAACCTGGAACACTAAATTATGTAAAAGCCTCTTCCGATGGTCAACTACAAATATCCAGTATAACCCAATTGAACCATATGTCTATGTCAACCAAATTACCTGGATTTATTAAGATTAAGTTCCAATTATGGCTACCCCCGCCCGACAAGTATATTCATATCCTGTAAGGAAATCTATTAAATGGTTATCTATTCTCAAGGAAGATCGTTGGCTATTGAGTCTAAGGTTTTAAACTTAAAATCCCTATGTCTAGTTCATTTTAAGTTTACCAGTTCAATTTTATTAATGGCCAGTTAATAAAAAGCATTAATATTAATACTCAATAAATAAACCTTTATATTACCCAAACTATGATTTAACCCCTTATAAACCGGTGATATTGGATTTCATCACAACCCCAGTTAACTGGCTTAGTTACGACACATATTTACAAGTAGTAAAAAAAATAAAAGACATAAAGTAAAATACTAAAAATTAAATACTGAAAAGTAATTGTTGAAAAGTAAATAAGTAAAAGTAAAAGTAAAAAGTAAAAAAAAAATTACAAGTAAATTACTGAAAGTAAATTGCTGAAAAGTAAATTGCTGAAATTAAATAAAGTAAAAGTACAATAAAAGAAAATGATGGGTTAGAGGATCAACTTTTATTTCTACTATTTTAGATATCTCCCTTAATATAATATATTAACTTTGCGTGATAATTACCAACCAGCCATATAGGCGGTATCCTGATTAAGTCAAATTAATAATTAATTATCAACCGACCAACCAGGCGGTATCCATACTTAGTCAGGTTAAAACCAATTTATAATTAATTTCCAACCGGCCAATATAGCGGTATCCTCATTAAGTCAGGTTTTAAATAGTTTATATTTTATATTTAAGGGAGATTAATCTAGATAGCAATAATAAAAGCCTTACCTTTTACCCCAGCAAGGGGGAGTTACCTCCTCATTGCTTGAAAAATAAAAACTGCAAAAGTAAAGAAAGAAAAGGTTTATGCGTAAAAGTAAATTGCGGAAAGTAAAAACTGAAAAGTAAAGAAAAGAAAGTGTGAAAGCGGAAATTAATTACTGGAAGCTGTAAATAAACAAACAAGATACAATCTTCTTATTTATTCATTAGGAATTTCAAAGAAGAAAGTATGAATTTTACAAATGAAATGGCTTGGTATTTATAGGCAAAATTTTGCCTCCATCAAATCATCCATCAAATTCTTCACCAAATCCATTATTAATTTCTCCACTAATTACTCCACCAAATCCATTATTAATTGCTCCACTAATTGTTTATCATGTTTGGTGGTGATTTGATAATTTTTATAATTTATTTATTAATTTATTTTTTACTTTGAAAATGATTGAAAATGACTTTAATAATTATACACAACACACTTCTGGATGGTTCATCAATTTAGGTCATTAAATATTCAGAATTCGAAATTATTTTTCTTTCAAAGTTGTAGATCTTCAAGTCTTCTTTAATCTGGCACTTGAATCAGCTCAATCCGATATCGGAGTAAAAAGTTATGCCCAAAATACGACAGATTTACAAAACTGGAATTTCCAAAACTGCACTTTGTCAAAAACGCCATTTCAAGTTTCCAATCTCCAAAATTAAAATATCAAGTCCAATAATTACCCTTATTTGACCCATATTTCATCCTAAATGATTTCATTGAGACCCGATATTTTTTATCTGCAAAATAAACTAAAACACATCAAAACGTTCATCAAACCGAGAAACTAAACAAAATATTAAGTTAAAGGGGCGGTAAATATTGATATATTTTCCGCTCATCACACCCCCCAAACCTAACATTTTGCTAGTCCTCGAGCAAAACAAAAAAAAAAAAAAAATTAAACTAAGCCACTTCCGTAGGGATCACGGTTGCATTTAGCGTATGCAACAAGCCTTTAAACCCCTAGGTGTTCCTAGTGGACGAGTTGTAGTCTCGTGAGGGTTTACATCAATGATACCCACAAACATTTTACAAAAGTAAAAAGGTAGTAAAACTAATGCACACAAAAGCAAAAAGACAAGAGAAAATAGAATAAAGAAAGTTAGTGACTAATCATGTGAAACTTCTACTCCAAGTTACTAGTTGTTTTGTTTCTTTCTAAATTACCGAATAAGTAAATTCTCTGATTATATTTACCATTCTCCATATACACAGCCAACAAAATATTAAACAACTCATTTTTGCCCACAACAGTCATAAGTGCAGTTGAGAAGAGAGTAATATTTTTGTCCTAAAGTTTTATCAGAATTCACACCTTTTTGTAGCAATGAAATAATTTTTCTGATTTTTTTTCTTTTTTCCTATATTTTTTATTTATATACAATACATTCCATCTATGTAACAAGCTGTGGGCCGGTGGCTCCCAAACCAGTTGGCTTTAGGGCACCAGGTGTTAAGACACCCTTACGGACTTAATTACTCAGACTTCAGATATATATATTTTTGCAGCATCTTTCATCCATGTAGCGAGCTTTTGGCCAGTGACTCCCAAACCAATTGGCTTTAGGACACTAGGTGTTAAAACACCCTTACAGACTTAATAACTCGGATCTCAGACGTTTTTTTTTTTTTTTTTTTTTACTCCATCACTTTTTGAGATGCTTCCTCCAATTAAACTAGAGCACTGAATATTACAAACTTTTCAATTTTAGCTCATGTCCGTATGTTACTATGTATGTTGATAATACATGCTAACTGAGCATATGAAGATCCATTTTAATCAGTATTATGGAGAATTCACAAATTAAATAATTCAAAAGGAAATAAACAAAAATTAACTTGTTTCGAAATAAGTTTGAGATACGTCTCAGGAGTGGAAACTCCTTACTCAGCTATCTCTTATCAATTTCACCTTTTTAGTCAAAACAAAAACACAAAATATTTTTGCAATTTTTGAAAATTTTTCAATTTTTTTGTATTTTTCGAAAAATTTTGGACTAAAAAATAAAAACAACACACAACTAAAAAGAAGATATTAATCAACTAATTCCCTCCCCCAAACCTAAATGAGACATTGTCCCCAATGTTTTAAACGGTAGAAGAAGAGTTTAGAAGATAATACCTGATTAGCTGAAATTCTACAGGAAATTAAAGGTTAAGATCCAGATTAATCCGACGCCTTTACCACGATCGTCCTCAGACCAATTTATCTTTGAAAGGATAGGGTCAACTTGTGGTTCATAGGCTAAGAGTTGGTCTATTAGATCCGGAGCAGTTCTGGCAGTAAAGAGGAGTTCTTTCAAAGGTTTTGACACGAACCCATTTCTTCGGGCATCATCAAGAAACACACAAAGAAAATCATAAAATCCATCAACGTTAAATAGCCCAATTGGTTTCTGGTGTATGTTCAAGTTCGCCCAAGATAGCACTATAAAAATTTCCTCCAATGTGCCCAAGCCACCTGGCAAAGCAATAAAAGCATCAGCATGGTTAATCATTTCTACCAGTCGTTCAGACATACCTGGCACGATCAATTCCTCTCCGTTTGATGGTTCAATAAGATTTACTTCTGCCAAGGGTTTTGGGATGATTCCCAAAACGTGACTGCCTCCATCCTGCACAGCCTTTGAAACGATCCTCATTAGTCCAAGATTGCCTCCGCCATATACTAAGTGCATATTTCTTGCAGCTAAGACTCGACCCAATTCTGTGCTGCTTCTACGTATTGTGGTTTAGTACCAACACTACTACCGCAAAAACACACAGATGTTTTCAACTCGTCTTCTTGAAGTGGCTTCCATGTTTTACTCTGGATGTCTTCAAAAGTGCAATGATGAGTTGAATTTATAACACCTGAAAAGGGTGAGTAAAATAATAGCACTAGTACCTGCCAAATGATAATTATTAGTTAAACAGTAAAATAAATCGTGATATTCAAAAAGGTCTGGATCCTGTCGGATAAAATACAACAAAACAAATTACAATTATTAAGAAAACAAAGATATATAATAATTACAAGAAAAGTTACGGCTTGATTGACGTCTATGCGTCAGGAACAAGCTTCCCACCCAATTTTCTTATAAATTGGCAAACAGGGTCTTTTTGAGTCAGATTCCCAAGACTTAACTGTTGTCTTTCTTTTTGAAATTGTGTATGTAATTTGCGAATGGCTATGTGTACATATCCACTGGGATGCGTCTCAAGAGTCGAAGATATATTATCTACAGACTCTTTACTCAAGCCATCCCTAATGAATTTAATTTTGTCTTCGCGATTATCAGACACCATTCCTAAAGAACGACAACGAGTATTGCAATTCCAGCGTGCACATTTGTAACAAACACACATTTGCTTAGCTCTACGTTTCTTTGCATATGTGCTTCTTCCAAAACCAGGCAGATGTGAAATAAATGAGTCAGAAGACTCACCTGCCAATCGGACTCTTGCTTCAATTACCCAACGAATGTCATTAGGAACACCATGGATTGTTAGTAGTCTCATCCGTTCCAAGCGAGCTTTGTAAACTTTCATCAGAGATTTTTGAGGGAGAGAAGGAAATTGCTTGTGAAGATTTGCAAGAGCTTCTTCCATCTTGAAATGTCTTAATCTGTAAAAACTAAACACACCAAATTAAATCACACCAATCACAATATATAAAAAAATTACATGGGTTGCCTCCCTACGAGCGCTAGGTTTAAAGTCGTCAGCTAGATGTGACTTCTCGAACGTTAGGCTGGATCTGAAAGTGTGACACTTTCTTTTTGTCACTCAAATGATTCTCCCCAGTAGTGTTTGACACGCTGACTGTTAACCTTGAATGTGTTGTTGGTATTGGGATCCAGTAACTCAACAGCTCCATAAGGTAAAACTTGAGTGATCACAAATGGACCTGACCACCTAGATTTCAACTTTCCAGGGAAAAGTTTCAACCTCGAGTTGTACAACAACACATGCTGCCTTGGTTCCAACTGTCTGTATACTATTTTTCGGTCATGCCATTTCATGTCTTTTATTTGTATATTCTGGCATTCTCATAAGCCTGTAGACGAAACTCTTCCAATTCGTTGAGTTGATGAAGTCGTTTCTCCCTTGCAGCTTGTGAATCAAGATTCAACTTCTTCAGTGCCCAGTACGCCTTGTGTTCAAGCTCAATTGGCAGATGGCATGCTTTCCCAAACCCAATCGATATGGGGACATATCAATGTGTGTCTTGTAGGTTGTTCGGTAGGCCCATAATTCATCATCTAGTTTTGTTGACCAGTCTCTCCTTGTTGATCCAACAGTTCTCTCTAAGATTCTTTTGATCTCTCTGTTTGAAACCTCAACCTGTCCATTTGACTGTGGATGGTAAGCTGTGGCAACCTTGTGAGTAACTTCGTATTTGGATAGAAGTGCATCAAAGTATTTGTTGCAGAAATGTGAGCCACCATCGCTGATGATTGCACGAGGTGTTCCGAACCGAGTGAAAATATTCTTTTTCAGGAATTTGATCACCACTTTTGAATCATTGGATGGCAGTGCAATTGCTTCAACCCATTTGGAGACGTAGTCTACATCAACCAGGATGTACAGGTTTCCGAATGATGGAACAAAGGGTCCCATGAAATCTATACCCCACACATCGAATATTTCCACTTCCAGAATATTTTGCAATGGTCATTCGTTTCTCCTGGAAATATTCCCCGTTCTCTGGCACCTGTCACATTGAAAACCAAAAAGATAAGCATCTTTAAAAAGAGTGGGCCAGAACAAACCTGATTGAAGAACTTTTGCTGCAGTTTTATTTCCGCTGAAGTGTCCGCCATATGGTGATGAATGTCAGTGCTGCAAAACACTGTTGACCTCCTTATGTGGAACACATCGTCTCAATAATTGATCAGCACACCGTTTGAACATGTACAGTTCATCCCAGACATAGTGCTTGACTTCTTTGAAGAACTTCTTCCGTTGCTGAGTTGTTCATTCCAACGGCCATTTTCCTGACACAATGCAGTTGACATAGTCAGCATACCAATGGACTTCCTGTTGTTTCATGGCAAATAGCTGTTCATCTGGAAAAGTTTCTTTGATTGTCAGTTCTTTGCCAGCTGTTTCTCCATTCTCAATCCTCGATAAGTGATCTGCCACCTAGTTTTCTGTCCCTCTCCTGTCTCGAATCTCCACGTCAAATTCTTGTAGAAGAAGTATCCAACGGATCAATCTGGGTTTGGCATCTTTCTTCGTGATCAGATATTTGATTGCTGAATGATCTGTGTAGACCACCACTTTGGGACCCAGCAGATAAGAGCGAAATTTGTCAAAAGCGTACACAACTGCGAGCAACTCTTTTTCGGTGGTTGTGTAGTTGAGTTGAGCTTCATTTAGAGTTCTGCTGGAATAATAAATGGTGTGGAAAATCTTTGCTTTACGTTGTCCCAAAACTGCACCTACAATAAAATCACTAGCATCGCACATCACTTCAAATGGAATGGTCTAGTCTGGTGCTACAATGATGGGGGCAGAAACCAGCTTTTTTTTTAAGATCTCAAAAGCTTCCTGGCATTCTTTGGTGAAGTTGAAAGGCACATCCTTCTCTAGAAGATTGCAAAGAGGTTTTGCAATTTTGGAAAAATTTTTGATAAATCTCCTGTAAAAACCTACATGTCCAAGAAAACTTCGAATACCTTTTACTGATGTTGGTGGAGGTAGTTTTTTCAATTGTCTTTATCTTTGCTTTGTCTACATCAATCCCCTTTTGTGAGATCCGGTGTCCAAGAACAATGCCTTCATGTACCATGAAGTGACATTTCTCCCAGTTGAGTACAAGGTTTGTATCTTCGCACCTTTGTAACACATGTTCCAGATTTTGCAAGCAATGGTCAAAAGAATCTCCAAACACAGAAAAGTCATCCATGAATACCTCCATACTCTGCTCCAGCATGTCTGAGAATATAGCCATCATGAAACGCTGAAAAGTAGCAAGAGCATTCCATAATCCAAATGGCATCATGCGGAAAGCAAAAGTACCATAGAGACATGTAAATGTGGTTTTCTCCTGATCTTTTGGGGCGATGGCAATCTGATTGTACCCTGAATATCCGTCAAGAAAGCAATAGAATTCATGTCCCGCCAATCTATCTAACATCTGGTCAATGAATGGTAGCGGAAAATGGTCATTTTCTCGTGGCTTTATTCAGCTTTCTGTAGTCCATGCATACTCTCCATCCAGTCACCGTTCTTGTTGGAATCAGCTCGTTCTTTTCATTGGTAACCACAGTAATTCCTCATTTCTTCGGCACACACAGCATATGACTTATCCAACTGCTGTCTGAGATGGGGTAAAATGATGCCAGCATCCAACAATTTGATGATTTCTTTCTTCACGACTTCCTTCATGATTGGATTGAGTCTCCATTGATGTTCCATTGTGGGTTTGTACTCATCGTTCATCAGGATCTTGTGCATGTAAAATGATGGACTAATGCCTCGAATGTCTGCTATAGTCCAGCCAATGGCTTTCTTGTGCTCTCGTAATACTCTCAGTAGCTTTTCTCTTTGCTCCAATGTTAATGAAGAAGAAATAATAACAGGTAATTTAGAAGAGTTTCCAAGAAATGCATACCTGAGATGACTCGGAAGTAACTTCAGCTCCAACTGTGGTGGTTCTTCAATCGAGGGCTTGATCCGGTCTTTCTTTGGCAGTTCCAAGCTTTCAACTGGTGGTGTTGCTTTGAATCGGAATGGTTTATCAAGGTAGTTGATACATTTCAGGATTTCAGCATCTAGCTCGCTGTCAGTCATGTTGGTGATGCAAGCTTCAAGTGTATCTATGGGATTTGGCTCAGTATTTTGAACGATACTATCAACAACATCAACTCTGAAACATTCTTCTTCCTTTTCATCGCTCGGGAATTTCATGGCTTTGAAAATATTAAAGGTCACTTCTTGGTCCTGCACTTTCATGGTCAGTTCTCATTTTTTGCATATCAATCACAGTTTTACCTGTAGCCAAGAATGGTCTCCCAAGAATGATAAGTATTTCTTTGTCTTCTTCCATGTCAAGGATGATGAAATCTGCTGGGAGAATTAGTTTGTCGACTTTGACCAGCACATCTTCAACAACACCTCTTGGAAATGCGAGTGTTCGGTCAGCAAGTTGCAATGAAACTGAGGTAGGCATTGCTTCTCCAATCTGCAGTTTCCTGTAAATAGAAAGGCATTAAGTTAAAACTGGCTCCTAAATCACATAAAGTCTTACCGATGTAATGTTCTCCAATGGTGCATGGGACAGTGAAACTGCCAGGATCTTTCAACTTCGGGGGAAGTTTCCTCTGAATGATGGCGCTGCATTCTTCCGTTAATGCTACTGTTTCGTAGTCTCCCAATCTTCGTTTTCGTGAAAGAATGTCTTTCATGAATTTTACATAGCTGGGCATTTCTTCCAAGGCTTCTGCAAATGGAATGTTGATGTGAAGCTTTTTGAACACCTCCAGGAATCGAGCAAACTGCTTGTCCAGTTTGTTTTTCTGAAGTCGTTGAGGAAAAGGTGGAGGTGGAATGATCTGTTCTTTTTCCTTTGCTTCTTTTTCCTTTGCTTCTTTTTCCTCCATCTGTGGAACTGCATCTTTTGGAACTTCCTCAATTGTTGCTTTGATTCCAACATCTTTATTGATCTCAGTACCGCTTTTTAAGGTAATAGCTTGACATTGCTCATTCCCTCGGTTCCTTGGATTTGGTTATGTGTTGCTGGGAAGATTACCTAGCGGTCTGTAACTCTAAGCGTTGGCCAGTTGTCCGATTTGATTCTCCAGTGCTTTGATGGAAGCTGATTGGCTCTGAAACATAGCATCGTACTTTTTTAACTGATTCAACACTTCTGTTATTCCTGGTTTCATTTATCTGTTCTGGCCTTTGTTATGTTGCTGGAATCCAGGTGGTGGATAGTTCTGCTGTTGGAATCCTGGTGGTGGATTGTTCTTTTGCCCTGATTGTTGCTCTATGAAAAAAGGATGATTCTCCACCTTGGGTTGTAGGTGTTGGAATATGGATTGTTCCCCTGTCTGTTGAAATTGTTGACATAATTCACCGTCTCTTCAAGTTGGTTTGGATCTGGTGCTCCTTCATATGGTGAACTTCTGGATCCAGTGGTAAGAGTCTCCATGAATTTGCATATCTGATCCAGCTTGGTGTTGACTGCTGTATTGGCTCCACTTTCATAAATTCCTGCAATTCTTTGGATCATGCTTCTTTCTGTTGGCCACAGGGAATTGTTGTTGGTCATTTCTTCGATTAGGTCCCAGGCTTGATCTTCTCATTTTGCCATTAAAGCTCCTCTAGCAGCAGTATCGATTGTGGTTCTCATTATTCTAGAAAGTCCATTATAGAATGTTTGGACTTGAAGCCATTTTTGGAATCTCATGGTGAGGACATTTCTGGAGCAAATCTTTGTACCTTTCCCAAGCTTCGTAAAGAGTTTCTGAGTCTTGTTGCACAAAGAGTTTCTGGGGGAATGTTACGTCCCCAGACCAAAAAGCAGACTCAGTGGGACGTAACCTGACCCCGAGCTGAGAGAAACCATAATGGCCTCGGTGGAACGAATCCAGCCCCGAACCGACTAACCAAGTGGCCTCGGCGGAACGAATCCAGCCCCGAGCCGAATAAGCAAGTGGCCTCGGTGGAACGAATCCAAACCTGAGCCGACTAATCCTTGGGACTTATTCAGAAGGGAAATGAATCAACCTTTGAAGCCCTATCGGATTTGGCATGGGCATCCCCTTGCCAAACCAGCGAAAAACAAAAACAAAACTTTTAGAAAATAAAAAAAAAACGGGGGTGACTTAACACTTATCCCAAAGCAACAGCAGGAATGCCTCAAAACAGCGTCCCGTCCGAGGTCTCCATAACACAATTCTGAATCTTTCAATTCAGCGTCCCGGTGAACCAGGATTTGGATCAAAGAGCGTTTAAGATGGTAAGGTCACATTCCTCTATACGTCAGGTCGCTATCGAGCCTACATTTTGTTCGAGGACTCCTCCTTACAACGTTGGAGCAAGTATACGCCACGAGGGTGTAATCTTTCCTCGTGCTATGCTTCTCACGGATCCGAATGACCAAATAGGTAGGGATCAAAGAGTGTCCGAAACATTAAGGGTATGTTCCTCCTTATGCTCAGTAACACTGGAGCAAGCAAACGCTACGAGAGCATAATCTCTCCTCGTGCTATGCTTCTCACAGATCCGAATGACCAATAGGTAGGGATCAAAGAGTGTCTGAAACATTAAGGGTATGCTCCTCCTTATGTTCGGTAACACTGGAGCAAGCAAACGCCACAATGGCATAATCCCCCCTCGTGCTATGCTTCTCACGGATCCAAATGACCAAATAGGTAGGGATCAAAGAGTGTCTGAAACAGTAAGGGTATGTGTGGGACACAGAAACTGGGCGACGCATGTTGTTCTAGGCTCGCGGCCTAGTTGGGAGTACGGAGTAGCCCACGGGGGACTAAACCGGAGAATAATGGAGTCGCCACCCGGTGTGAACCGGGACAAAGATTTAAGGCTGCACTCACCCCTCGCAAGGGAAGACCTCAAACCGTTGGGTTCGGAATGGTCCCTTACTTATGCCACTTGTAATGAAATGATTTGTGCAATAATTTAACCAAGCCTAAGCAACATTTATTTCCAAGGATAATTTACTCCTGAGTTCGCATGCATAAGTACAAGGCTCATATCTAAGTTTGCATATAACCTATATCCGAATTTGCATATAACATATTTTCATATAATCTATGTCCAAATTTGCATACAACCTATTTGCATATAATCTATGTCCGAATTTGCATGCATAAAGATGAATTGAAATACGGCAAGCATACAATGTCATAAGCACATTACATTTGATCATAGGCATGCCAGTAGATAATAATTGCACAATCACGCATGAAAGCAAATCGGAATAATGACAATCATATAACTTCATGAACATGTTGAATGGATGAATGCGGAAGCATAAGTAGATAACTATCGTGTAAACATGCATCATGGAAACGAACATGTGATCTTGTGAACACAATAAATGACTAACTGCGAGAACATGAACAATCAAAAAGGTAAATGACAAAATGAGTAACCGTGCATGAGATATGATGGAAGAGGGCCTGTTTACCGTGGGCGTTCGTGTGGCGTTCGTAGCCGCGTTCGAACGGTAAACAGAAAGTTCGAGTTCGAGTAGCGTTCGTAAACGCGTTTGAACGAACTGAGACAGAAAACATGCGTTCGTGCGGCGTTCTGAATCGCGTTCGAACGGGGTTACAGCAGTGACCTCCAAAATGCAGTAAACAACATGACACATACGTGAACGGATGAATAGATAACACCTAATCAATAATAACGGGCTAAAAGGCGCGGCAAAGCATCGTGGTAAAGGATTTTAACCCCTCGACATAGAGGACCTTTAATCCAACTTACTAAGCTCATGCGCTAATAACATAATGCATATAAAAAATAAAGACAACAATATCGGACTTTTTATACCAGATTGAACACATCTTACATTCAACCGAATATACGTCATCCAGCGCGGCGAAACATCGTGGTAAAGGATTTTAACCCCTCGAAATGGAGGACCTTTAATCCAACTTACTAAGCCCATGCGCTAATAACATAATGCATATAAAAATAAACACAACAATATCGGACTTTGTATACCCGATTGAACACATCTTACATTCAACTGAATATACATCATCTGGCGCGGCAAAGCATCATGGTAAAGGATTTTAACCTCTCGACATGGAGGACCTTTAATCCAACTTACTAAGCCCATGCGTTAATAACATAATGCATATAAAAAAAATAAAGACAACAATATCGGACTTCGTATACCTGATTGAACACATCTGACATTCAACCGAATATACATCATCCGGCGCGGCAAAGTATCGTGGTAAAAGATTTTAACCTCTCGAAATGGAATACCTTTAATCGGACTTACTAAGCCAATGCGCATCACATTATTACATAAACAAATAACATGCAGAAATTAAATAACGATAATAAACAAATCAAGATAACATGAAATAAAATATGTGACGTATACTCAAGTGGTACATGGAGTTGTATCCCGAGTACAGATCATACTACCATCCATTCGGAATCGGCTATGAAATTTATGTCCGGGTTTCCATCCTATATACCACAAGAGGCGACACATTTTCTGTTTTATTCAAGGGCCACAACATACACCATTTCACAATACATGCATTTTCTATCTATTCAAGGGCCACAACATGCATCACTCCACAATAATCATGTAAATAATATTCAATAAACAGTAAAAAAATACGAATAAAAATGGATGTGAAAAGTGCCCTCAGGTCTAACCTTTTTTGTCGACTCTCGGATTCACGTTTCACGGTGATCGGAAGGGTTAAAGCTCCGCAACTTTTCTTGTTCACTGGTTTGCGTCTTTCCTCGTTGTTTCACTGCTCAAGCTACTGTTTTGACTCCGTTTCGCTGCTGTTTTGCTGTTGTATTTTGGTCACTGTTTTTGGTGTTTTAGGCTACTGTTTTGGCGATTATTTGGATTGGTTTGGGTTACGGTTTTGGAAAGGTTTTGAGGGCAGTTTTAAAGGGTTTGTCTCGGTCAGGGGGTAATAGTTTGGTGACTTTGTGTTGTCGGTGTGTGGCTTAATTTGTTGTTGATAAAGGGGCGCATGTATTGAGGGCTTGTGGGATGTGTTGAAAGATGGCTGTGAGCGTGTTCAAATGGACGTGAAGGCAGGTGGTTTAAAGGGTGATGAGCATGTGTTGATGCGGTGTGAGGGCTTTGTGAGGGTCAAAGGGCAATTGCTACGTGTGGAGTGGCTGAATTGAAGAGTGCACTTGCGTGAGGTAGTGGGACAGGTGGAGCAGTGTTATGCGTGGAGTAATGCTATGTGTTTAGATGAGTGTTACGTTAGGTTGATGGACATGAGGGCTGCTCGGCAACGTGAGGGGGGAATGGCAGTTAAGCGTGAGGCAATGTATGGGCTAAGTGGAGGCGGGTGTTTTATGAATATGCGGCAATGGGAAGTGAATGTAGGAGATTTTTAGGCGTGAGTCAGTGACCGGCGTAAACACACACGTATAACGCAAGCGCACGTATCGTTCAAGTAGTATAAAAATATCGATCCCACGAGGACTTAATTCCTACTGTTGTTATTAATTATTGAATCTATTTATTTACAAATATCTAATTGAGGGTGAAGAGAATGATTGTTTGATTGGTTGAATGTGGTTTTACAAAATAAATAAATAAAAAGACAAAAGAAAATACTAAAGAAAATAACAAAAGACACAAAGATCTAGGGTCGTGAATCATTCTAATATCATTTAAAAGATGAAGTGGTTATTTTATGTTTGTGTAATAAATCAGTTTACTAACCTGGAACACTAAATTATGCAAAAGCCTCTGTCGATGGTCAGACGCAAATACCCAGTTTAACCCAATTGAACCATATGTCTATGTCAACCAAATTATCTGGATTCATTAAGTTTAAGTTCCAATTATGGCTACCCCCGCCCGACAGGTATATTCCTATCCTGTAAGGAAATCTATTAAAGGGTTATCTATCCTCAAGAAAGATCGTGGGCTATTAAGTCTAAGGCTGAAACCTAAAATCCCTATGTCTAGTTCATTTTAGATTTACCACATCAATCTTATTGGTGATCAGACAACAAGAAGCATTAAGCTTAAGACTTAATAAATAAACCTTTAAATTACCCAAACTAAAAATAACCTCTTATAAACCGGTGATATTAGAATTCATCACAACCCCAGATAATTAACACATAACTAGGGCTAGTAACAACTTAAAAGTAAAAGACATAAAGTAAAAATACTGAAAAGTAAAAGACATAAAGTAAAACTGAAAAGTAAAATAAAATAAAATGCTAAGGTAAAAGGAATTACTTTTACTACTACTAATTTAGATATCTCCCATAAAATAATATATAAACTTGTGATAATAATACCAACCGACCATATAGGCGGTATCCTGATTAAGTCAAATTAAGTCCAACCAGCCATAAAGGCGGAACCAAAATTAAATTGCCAACCGACCAATCTGGCGGTATCCTTTATTAGTCAGGTTTAAACCAGATTAAAATTAAATTACCAACCGACCAATCTGGCGGTATCCTTTTTAAGTCAATATTTTAAATAGTGAATATATTATTTTTAAGGAGATAAATCTAAATAGTAACAGTAAAAGAATTACCTTTCACCCTAGCTGGAGAAGTTACCTCCTCATGGTAAATAGTAAAAACTGTAAAAAGTAAAAAGTAAAAATTAAATTACTATTACTACAAAACGTAATTAAAATTATTTACAAAACTAAAAACTAAAAATAAAAAAACTAAAAACTAAAGAATCTAGAGAGAGAGAAACTCTCTCTTAGAAAGAATTGAAGAGAGAGGAAGGTGCAATGAATTCTGAAATCTCGAGCTCAATTTATAGGCCTCGGTAGGATCCAGAGTCGCGACGCCAGGTCCTCCGCGTCGCGACGCCGGATTTGTTGACGTGGCACGCTCTGGTTCACTGGTTTGAAGATTCTGGATAAGATGATAAGGTGACACGTGGCAGAATGGTTGGGCTTCAATTATTGTGACACGTGGCGGCTTCTGATTGGTCGCTGAGATTCTTATCCGCCACGTGTCAGATAAGGATATGATACTCAATTATTGATGCTGACGTGGCGGTGACGTGGCGACACGTGGGAAAGAGACTGTCGGCACCATAGAATTGCGACACGTGTCGCCACGTGTCACGCTGTGATTGGCTGATGCTGACGTGGCAAGTTGACTTTGTTGACCTTGTGACGTGGCGGATGACGTGGCGTGACACATGGCGAAGTTGACTTTTTGACCGATGACATGGCTGATGACGAGGCGACACGTGTCAACTCTGAGTGTCGGCAGCATATGATGATGACACGTGGCACGGCGCACGTTAGCAGGTCGGCTGTGATGGTGACACGTGGCACGACGCATTTTAGCAAAGTCAAACTTTTCTCAGATTCTGATTTGTGGACCCGGCGCACGTTAGCACTGTTCGGCGTATTTTAAACGTCGCGACGCTGAAGTCTGGGCGTCGCGACGCGCAAAAGACCAAAATATCCATGTTGACGCATTTTGTCCGTTTTTGCCCCAAATTGCCTCCAATGCTTTCCAAACTTTATTTTATCTACAAAATAACACAAAACATATCAAAACGTTCACAAAACTCAAGAAACTATACAAAATATTAGGTCAAATGAGTGGGAATAAGTGATATAAATACCACTCATCAGTCAGTTCTTGTGTTTCTTATGTGTATTGTGTATGAACTAGTTAGGGTTGAATGTGTGAGTTAATGGTTCTTTTTATAGGCCAAGTGAGGGGGTTTTCCTTGTTGGAGAAGGAATATGATATCATGCAATAAAGGTGAGATATTTTTTAGTGTTATACAAGGAAAATAAATATATAATTAGAGACAAGATTTGGTTTAATTAGGAAGTTAATATATTTGATTTATCTTAATTAGGCATGTAATTACTTAGATTTTATTTGTTTTATTTTGATTTTCCCATGTGTTAAATATGCATTTTAGTATTTTTGGATTTCTTTTATGGGCTTGGGTGTGTGTGGGCCTTGGTTGGGCGTGTGGCCTTTGGTTGGTAGGTTTGGTTGGCTTTGGTTGGTGGGTTTAGTGGTGTGTGGGCTTGCGGGGGTTTTAGGTCAAGGCCCAGTGGTTAGCGGGGGGTTTTGGCTAGGTGAATTATTTAAGTTGGAATGATTTAATGTGATTTTAATTTTAATTTAATTTAGTTTCAATTTAATTGGTTTTAATTTTAATTTGTGACATGTTTTAATTATTTCTTGGATTGGGCTAAGAATGTGTGTTTTAAAACAAAGGGCCAACAAGCGAACACGAAGCTAAACAAGCGAATAAAATCCAACAAAGTACTGATTTCTGACTTTTCCCTTCCGACGTCCGTTTCCCGCGACTTCCGTGACATAAAAGGTAGTGCCTCTAAATGAGACTCATCATAGGGACTTACATGCAAAAATACAGTGCCTACAGTATGCTCCTCCTTATGTTCGGTAACACTGGAGCAAGCAAACGCCACGAGGGCATAATCCCTCCTCGTGCTATGTTTCTCATGGATCCGAATGACCAAATAGGTAGGGATCAAAGAGTGTCCGAAACATTAAGGGTATGCTCCTCCTTATGTTCGGTAACACTGGAGCAAGCAAACGCCACGAGGGTATAATCCCTCATTGTGCTATGCTTTTCATGGATCCAAATGGCCGAATAGGTATGGATCAAAGAGTGTCTGAAACATTAAGGGTATGCTCCTCCTTATGTTCGGTAACACTAGAGCAAGCAAACGCCACGAGGGTCTAATCCCTCATCGTGTTATGCTTCTCACGGATCCAAATGGCTGAATAGGTAGGGATCAAAGAGTGTCCGAAACATTAAGGGTATGCTCCTCTTTATGTTCGGTAACACTGGAGCAAACAAATGCCACGAGGGTATCATCCCTCATCGTGCTATGCTTCTCACGGATCCGCTGGTCAGACAAAACGTGTGGGAACACACTCCCTGCAGCCGTATTTCCCCAGCTGGCCAGACCGGCCATCTTACGGGGGCACTCCCTCCCCGCGATTATCATCTCGAAATATCCCTTATGAATGCAAGTCATAGGGTAGTTCTGCTCCAACTCCGGGGGTTTGACTTTACTACGAAAGGCTTCGCGTGCTCTATTATGCGCTTCATCCCTTGATGTAGTCATTATCCTCAAAGATGACATGAGTTAGGTCAGAGTACTTCTGCCCGGGGTTTTTATGGTAGCACTTGTGATTGGTATGTTACGGGTTTGGTGCTTTTC
The DNA here is from genome assembly GCA_019454045.1 of Zanthoxylum bungeanum. Lineage (NCBI taxonomy): Eukaryota > Viridiplantae > Streptophyta > Magnoliopsida > Sapindales > Rutaceae > Zanthoxylum > Zanthoxylum bungeanum. The sequence continues at coordinate 147,335 of SKCR01041003.1, forward strand.
CTGATCATGGGGTCAGGTTCTATTAAGAGACATTTTCCCTGGATTTCTATGACGATTTGCCTCAGTGGTTTATTCAGAGGAATGTATGCCTCTTCCCTGGCCACATGGTTCACCTGGGTCGAGACTCTCTTTTCCTGGTCATCCCGAGGTACCGGCTTGAACTCCCTTCGCCTCGGGGTGGTTTTTTGAACTCCCGGTCTGGCCTGCGAGGGGCTTCTGCCCTCATTGTCCTCTCTCTGATAGTTGTCCCCCTCCGGGTAATTCTCTCCCCATCTTCCAACAAAACAAACTTCCGGGCTGTTTCTAGAGTGGTGGCATAATCCGGTGTACCCTGGATCCTCAAGTGGGTCCACAACTTTCCGATCTTTAAGGCTCCATTCAAACTCTCCAAGGCCTCGAGCGACTCATATCCCCCGACCTCGAGCACCATGCTATGGTACCGCTCAATGAAAGCCTTCAGGGGTTCATCGTCCCCATGTTTCATGAGCCTCAATTCCCCAATTGTCTTTTTTGGGACGTAGACCCCTTTGAAGTGCCGAACAAATGACTTCCTGAGTTGCGCGAAGCTTCCGATGCTCCGTGGGGCTAGACTTCTGAACCACAGAATGGCAGATCCCCATAAGGTTAGAGGGAATACTTTGCAAACGGCATCCCCCACTACTCATTGGACCTCCATCAACATGACAAAACTCTCAATATGGGATTTTGGATCAGTGTGGCCTTTGTAGGGCGTCATGGTCGGCATGTTGAATCGTCTTGGGAATTTTACCGACCTTATTTCTTCTGTGAAGGGAGATTCAACCTCGCCGTCCCGATCATCTCCCGTGTCCGTTTTGAGGTTCGCTCCCCACTTGGCCATTTCTTTTCTTAACCAAGATTTTATATTGTCATCTGTGTTACCGTACCGCCTCTTGTGTCCTTCTTTGCGTCTGTTGCCCCAGGTGCGGCGTTCCTCATGGCTTGAGACTTCCCGTCCAGTTTCACCATCCTTCATGTCTCCCCTTCTGGTATCGCGGGGGTCATCATAGGAAGAATCTGGCGACTGTCTCCCCTCTTCTTCTTCCCACGTATCCTCCGTTTGTAAATCTTTTTCTACCACTACGGACCTCATCCCGTAGGGACCCTTCCTCATCGGTTCATCGTCATCACTCACATCTGTGATCCTTTTTCCTTCCGCTATTTCGCCTCTCCTCCGACTGGTTCCGGCTTCAAGTCTCTCATTATTCGTCTCTTCCATCCTCTCTAGTTTGTCCATCATGGATTTCAGAAGGATTTGATTTTCCTCCCTATCTTTCCTCATATTTTCCTCCATCTTCTCCATCCAATCCGCTGTTGAACTCCCTGACGACCGGTGATTTCCATCTTCTACCATTGTCTTACTACGCGAGCTGTTTTTTGTTGGAGTTCCCCACAGACGGCGCCAACTGTTGACGGCTGATTTCGGTCTCAGGGGCAATAAGGGAAATATTGCTCCCGGGATAACCTTCCTTCAACAGTGAATTTGTTTGGTTATGGGAAACCAAAAGCAAATTTGGCAAAAGATAAGTAAATTCACCAATCAATAAAAAGATTTAACGTGGTTCGACGGATCAGATCCAGCCTACATCCACGGGCACAGAACGGACGATGTTTTATTACCGAAATATGTTTCTCTGATCTGTTTTGTGTTTACAAGTCTAATTCTCTCTTGTTCTCTTCTCCGCTCTCAACGCTCTCAACTCTCAACTCTCAACCCTCAACCCTCCACCTTCAACTCTCAACTCTCAACCATGCCTTACAAGCACGCTTTCCCCTCCTATTTATAATAGCAAAGAAACATTTTTCTTTTTCCCATAAGGATTCCTAGTTGAAACTACCTTCACTTCTTTTATCCTATTAGGACACTGACTTATCAATTTTTCCCCATGAAAGTAGGATAACTTATCTTCTTATCCGTAAAAATAGGATGTCTTATCTTCTGGAGCATATCTCGCCATTTTATCGGTCTTAATGAGGTCGGTCACGATGGTCTTTTGAACTGAGAATGCTGCTTTCGATCTGATAATGTCCGGTCATCCGATCTTAAGTGGTCGGTTTACCGATCGTAAAGTGCTCGGCCCCTCACTCATGTGGTCGGGTCGGTATTAATGATCTTGACCGAGGAGGGAATAACCTTTTTACCCCTGCTGTACTGCTTAAATATCATAGGGCCTGAAAATACCATCAACAATTGCAATCAAAATTTCAAGATGGAGTGAGTCTGGAGATAAGAGATCCACCAAGTCAAGCTATCAAGAAGCTTCTGAAGGCTGAAGCTAAGGCAAGGCAAGCTGTTATCGAGGGTTTTAAGCAGTGGCAAAGAGCGTTGAGACTTGAGAAGGCTGGTGTTACAGACTTGCTTCCTAGTCAGCTGGTCTTGCAGGAGGGCTGTTCTTGGCTTCTTGCTCGGTTGCTCCTCTCCCAAGTAGTGTGACGTTCAGATCTGGTTGGTTTTGAGTGAAATTTCTGCTGTCAATTCAGTTTTATGGACTTTAGTTTTGTTGGTTTTGGTTGTTTATGGTTGGGCTTCTTGGTTTGTTCTTAATTTGTGGGGCATGCTTGCTTGTCCAGTTTGTTTGTTTGGGCTGGTTGATTCGTCTTTGAGTTTTTGTTCAGTTGTTGGGCTGGCTGCATCTTCTTCATTTCTCTTCATTTCTCTCAGTTATCATATTAGGAAACCCAATCAAGACCTTCCACGTGTCAAGGGAGGAGACAGCTCAACTGTAAGCGGAAAATGCTCCAAACAGTTGTATATTGTTTGGTATAAAATATTGATTGATAGTATAAATTAGCTTATAAGTAGTATAAGATAATTTATAAGCTCACCAAACTCTCTACAAAAATGCTACAATAAAAATTTTTCAAATACCCGTGCTTGATGAGGACTTTTAAGGCCAGAGACGGTGCCACATTGCCCCCCCCCCCCCCCCCCCCCCTGAAAATTCTAGCCTTGTCCCTATATATGTTTGTTGGTGGTTTACTGAATATTGTTCATGGTGGTGCATCGAAGGCTTGTCATCGTGGGGATAATGTTCATAGTGATTGTTTGTTGGGCTTGTAATGGTTTAAAAATGAATCCATTTTTTACTTGAGAAGATAAAAAAAGATATATATATGTTTGCAATGAAATATATAAAGTATGCATTGTTTTGCTTTTTTGTCAAACAGGTTGTGGATAAATATTCGGATTAGGAAATATTCTTTTAAATAGAAAGAAGAATAAAGAGAAAAAGGATTTCACCTTTTTTTTTTTTTTTATTATGTTTTCGTTACATAAGGTGAACAGAAAATTTGAATTTTTATTTAATTTTGTAATATGTATAATAATTATATAATATCATTTATTTTAGTTGTTTATTTTTCATATTTATAAAAGTATTGTTAATTTAAAATTATAGATAGATTATTTGTATTTCATACTAATTAAAATAACATGGAAAAATAAATTACAATTTTAATTACAAAAATATTTTTCAATTTTTTAGATTATTTTAATTTATAGTTTATCAATTTTTAAATAAATTTAGTAATAAATATTGATATTTAGTTACAAAAAGGTTAAATTTGTCCATAAAAATTATATAATTTTCTTTTCCTTCAAATTCCTTATACGAGCCAAACAATTGAATCAAAATCCATCATCATTTTCTTTATTCTCTAATCTTTTCCTTCCAACTAAACATCACCCAAACGTATTCAAAAAGACACTTCATTATAAAAAGATCCGAGTAAAAGTTAATTAAGCAACAAACTTTTCATGAGAAGATGAGCAAAATCTCCTTATTGTTGATGAAATCAAGCTAAATATATATCATATTTTAAAATAAAGTTAAATCCTCGTCATACTTAAAAATCATGAATTCATGATTTTTAAACGTTTGGTTTTAGATTCAAGATGATTTTTCATCTCAATTTAAGAAACCTATCAGGATTCGAAATGATTTTTCGTCCCAAATCATAATCGAGACATAATGGGACGAGATTGGTTTGAGACGGAATACACCATCCTTACCTCATATTTTATAATAAGAACTAAAATATTTATAATAAAGAGAGATTTAGCTTAACTTTAAAACATTAGGAGAGTTTAATTTAATTTTATCACATATCATAAGAATTTTACTATTTTCCCCAACTTTTCACTCTGTCTATTTATCAAGCACTTCTCTTAAATCATCTCCTCATTAACTCAATGATTTAATTAAAAACAGACCCTTTGAATCCCAATTTAACCATTGACTTGACTATCAGAGTCTTATCATTCATCATCGCCCCCATTATTCTCTTATTCAAGATTGATTGGAATTAATTTTGAAAATTCGAATTCCCAAATCTAAAATTCTAGAATCCATCAGTGATGTGGTACGGATACAATTTGATAATTTTGAAAATGCAAATAAGCGAATCGAGAATCGAGAATCGAGAATAGTCAGTAAGGACCACGTTGAAAATGCCAAGTCCGGCGGCGTCAGGTATCACACGTGGCAAATGCAGAAACAATTGGAAAACAATCACCGTTGAGTCACCTTACACGTGGCAAAATCAGACAAAAATATTCCCCAGTTTTGAACTTAAAAAATCCATAATAATGAAGAAATAACCAAGTTTATTGATTTCATCATGGGGTTATTTCTACTCTAATTTTAATAAAATTATTTATTACAAAAATATTCTTGATATGATTTATTATTAAAGACATTTTATTGTGAATAAATATAACATGACTATTTTGAACATTCATTTAACATATTCATTCAGCAAAAAATATCATACTTTAATAATAATATTGCATCGACTATTATCCAAAGGCCAAGAATAATGTTTGGTTAATTTATTGGATTAGTTAAAAAAAAGAAAGAAAATTAGACCTTAATTTTATTACTCTTTTAATATTTTCATAAATGTATGCGTTAATTAACTATATATAAGAAGAAATATGAAATTTGATAACTCAATTTCCATCTATTTAATTAGAGATTACCGGTGAGAGGCAGCAATGAAGTTGATATATAACCTTGAAACTTGTGATGGTTTTTGAGATCCACAAGAAGATGGAGTTAATAAAAAAATTAATTAAATAAAATTGACTGTTCAAAAATACTTTTTGAGTACAAATATGAAATAACCTTACATTAATTTAAATGGCTAAGGTGAAGACTGTTTTGGCATTTGAAAGAGTGAGCTAAGTACAAGTTTATTTTTTGAATTTAATTGATGAATATTCTGAATAAAAAAAATCTAAACTATTTTTGAGAGAGTAAATAGTTGCATCCTTTATTATTATTATTTTGATATTTTAGGTGTTCCGGTCAGTTTATTCGAACTTTGATTAATTTTCGGGACTTGAATTTTATGTCGTCATAAGTTTCCCCACACATATCAAAGTAAATTATTGGCTTTTTACATCAAAGACATGACCTCAAGAAATACATTTAATGAAATTCAAATCTTGAAAGTGAGAGGAAACAAATCATTTAAACTCAATCTATTAATAATTTTTATATAGATACAAAACCGCAAATCATTTTCCAAAAAGTTACCATAAACGGCGTCACTTCACTCGCCTTCAAATCCGATTCTAAAAATAGTTTTTTTTTTTATCACTCGTTGATTTTTTTTTTTTTTTTTTAATCTCACTTGAAAGTTGAAACCAAAACATTATTAAAAAGAAAGAAGCTTTTTTTAACCGAAAAAAAAAATCGATTCTACAGAATGCAAAGGATCGTCATTACGAGATGATCGAGCTTGAATTGAAGCTTAAATCGAGCTGAGATTGAAGGAAGAGAAACAAAATTTAATTTTCCGGCGAGAAGACGGAAATGATGTCGTCGCCGGACATTGCCGATATCTTGGAGAAATCGAGGGAGCTCGATCGGTTGAGGAAAGACCAAGAGGACGTGCTCCTTGAAATCAACAAAATGCACAAGAAGCTTCAAACTAGTATGTCCCTTCAATTTATGTCTTTTTTTTTTTTTTTGTCTTTCTTATGCATGTATGTGTATATATGTATGTAGTGTTGCTTTTTGTATACATGATGATTGTTCGTACTGATGTTTGGTTACAGTGATAATGATGGGTTTATGTTGGATTAATTAATGCTCGTGTTCTTGAAGGGGTACTTTGTGGTTTTTAGTGCGTGGCTATATGTTCAGCTATTGTTGTTTTTTAGGTGATTTTTTTGAAAATTAGCCTAAAAACTGAGGGTATGGTTACTTATTTAAGAAAATAAAAAATGGATATTGAGGATATGCTTGATGGGTTTGTCTTAAATTAGGAAATGCTGATGTTTTTACAGGTTTTTCCTTTTTGTGTAACTAATGGGACTTTTGTGTTTGAATGCATTTTATTATGATTGAGCTGAATTTGGTTGAGATTAGCATTATTTTGAGATATGATTGGTGGGTTGCTTCCCGAGAATGGATATTTTGAAGATGTTTAGGGAATGAGAACTACTAGCTGGTTGTTCATTGTCTACATCGGATAACTAGTCTAAGGGATTAAAAGATGTGAATTTTGGAGTTCTAAATTGTTGATAAAGAAAAGATTAAATGATTTTGGAGCTTGAATGTGGACTCTTGTGCCTTAAACCTTTGCATGTGGCATTTGTTGTTTTGAGGAAAGATATGAATATTTTTGTGGAGAAGCTTAAGTGAGCTTAGCAGACCCAATGAGGGCTGATAATAGATACTTATGTGAGTTGGACAATGACAATCATACATGATTGTGTTTGTTTACGTACAATCATACATGTTTTTTCGCGTTTTGGTTGGACAAGCAGGAGTGCACCTAAAATTGAGTTTAAATGAGGGTTTTATGCTCTTAGTGAAATTTTCTACACCATTAGCTCTATGAGTTCCCTCGACGGGAAGGCTACTTTTTAACAAAATCAATAGTTTCACTCCTTCCTATGCATTAGACAAATAAGTGGTTTCCCAAGTTCCCAACTACTTTTCTTCTATGCTCAGTTCACTAGATATGGTTAGAATTCTGTATTTATGGTGGTGGATGTTGTGTTTTATGCATCTTATGTTATTAGTCAATGTATGTTGATCACCTGCAATAAATTCCTTATTTTGTCTTGTAGTGTTTTTAAACCTTACTTTTGTATATTTAATTTTTCCTCTACAAAATTGGAAAGTCAGTTAATGATAGTGTGAGAGTTGCTGCACAGTAGATAATCAGGAGGTATACCAGGAATTAATTTTACGAAGATTTCAAAAATGATGTAAAAGATGGTTATATCACCAATATTGAAACATACATGAGCATCAATCCAACTTAACTGAACAGTGAACACTGATTTGAGAAATTATTGACGCGATATGATAAGGGCAGTTCATCGGGAAAATGATGATGCCTAGAAGAATATGTAAACAATTTTATGTTTGAGATGCCTTGATGACAAGTGTAGGCAACCTAGACCTGCACGATTAGGAGCATTAAAGGAAGTTGAGATTGATACATATATAATATCATGTCAAGGCTGTAAAATATGATTCTATTGGATGCATCGTATGGTGAAATTTGAGGTACCACAATTGCTGTATTCTTAGTCAGCAAGGTATTGGTGCAGAGAACAATTAACTAGGAATTACTGTACAATGATGTTGCAGTGTGATTAAGGTTTAACAGTATGTTGACTTCCACATGGCCCCAAAATGGATGGCAGACTGCAAATTACCAAACAAGGCCTTGTTGGTAACAAGTCAAAAAGCAAGGGTGTGACTCATTAAACATACAAATATGATTTTGGAGTGGTTTTTGTTTTATTCAGTTGATTAATCTGTCGATGTTAATGGATGCGGTTGGTTTGTATCAAATCTAACCTTTTGTGTGTTTATACAGCTCCTGAGGTGATTGAGAAGCCCGGTGATAATTCTTTAACAAAGCTGAAAGGTTTATATATTCAAGCGAAAGACCTTTCAGAAACCGAGGTCAAGTATGTGTATTACCCATATCATGAATCTTATGACACCAAACTGTATTTTTTTCCTTTTCATATTTCCTTTTATTTGTTCCCTTTAAATGTTGATTAAAATAATAAAAGTAAATTTTGAGGATTAGGGGATTGGGCATGTTTGTTAACTTGTGTAAACATGTAGTCTGCTCTTGGTTCTTATATGATTCTTAATTTTATATTTGATGATTTTGTTTAACCCATGTTTCTTGAATTTCATTTAGTGTTTCCAACATGTTGCTTAGTCTGCTAGATGCTCTTTTGCCATCTGGACCTATGGGACAGCAGCGACGAAAAATAGGTGAGTACTACAATTAATATATCTCATATGAACATTTGTGTCTTCTGAATTGTTTTGAATCTCTGTAAATTTTCAGCAATATATGCTGTTTATTAGTCAGTCTATCTTTTAATTTTTCCAATCCTTTCTGTTTCAACATATGTCTGGAAAATGTAATTTAGGTTTGAGTGCCCGAGAGGATTATTGAGTATTCGAATATGATATTCATTGTCTTTCTTATAGAACCTAGTGAAATTGTGAAATACTGATATGTACTCAAACCTTGTAACTTTGATATGGGAATGAATGCATGGTACATACAGTACCAAAATTGTAAAATTTATTTAGCTTCCAATTGAGTAGGAAATTGTAACTTTTATGAAACCCTATTACTTTGTTCCTTTACCTAATTTTACATATGTTGCAGAAGGCGCTGATCAGAAAAGGAAACGAATGAAGAATGATTCAGATATCTCAAAGCTTTCTCCTTCTATGCGAAATCAACTAGATACTTGTGCTAGTCTAAAGGGTGAACAGGTGTGCATTTTGCTCTGTGGCGGTCAAAAATCTGTGACTGCCTCTTTAAATTGAAATTAAATCTATTTAATCAGTTTTGGAAACTTTCTTTCCTGCTTAATGATATTGTGCAATTCCGTCTCATCCTTCCAAGTTGAGGAGATACATTTTCTCTTTATTCAGGTGGCAGCTAGGGTGACGGCTGAGAATGCTGACAAGGACGAGTGGTTCGTTGTAAAAGTAATGCATTTTGATAGAGAAACCAAAGAGTAAGTTCGATTCCCAAACATAACAAAATACAGATATCTTTTCAGCTTCCCCTGGATTGCAGCAGTTACACTGTTCACTATGGGAATACGTCATTCACATTTTGTTAATAAATATGGTGTAAAATAACTTAGTATGTTTTCTGGGGGGAAATGGTGATCACAACCAGTTATACAAACTGGGGCAAGTAATTGAACTGATGTTGATTCTGTTTAACCATTTAATATAATATGTACATTGCTTTGGAAATAACTCCTGGAATCTGACAGTCCCAATAATTTTTAATCCCTAATGAAGTAAGGATTAAGACCAAATTGACCAACTCTCTGTGCGTGTGTAGACATATATAAAATAAAATGAGGTCCAAGTAAAAAGATAGAAAAACATGAACTCCAATATACTGCAGGGGAAAAGACACTGTGTTGGATTTTCTTGTCTTTTAGCTTGGTCCTCATTTTTATTAAAATGATGCATCCCTCATTGGAACATTGGTGTTGTTGTTGTTGTTGTTTGTGTGCGTGCGCCCGAGAGTGCGTGCGTGTGTGTGAGTTACGTGACTGGAAGCTAAATCCTTCACAACCCAAGTGAGCAGAGTTTTGAACCCTGTCCCTCTTATAACACTCCAAGGAATTTTACCAGATAAACTAGCTAGCACCCTTAAATTTGTAAATAGATCAAGGTTGATTTCATGTATCAAATTAAATGTTTATAAACATCGATGGAACATGTTAGAATAAATACTGCTTCACCAGGTTCATGCATAATCTGGATTTTTATTTTAATTGTTTACAAATTGTTACTCTGTTACTAGATTTGAAGTACTGGATGAGGAGCCAGGTGATGATGAAGAGGGTGGGATGCAAAGGTAACTTTTGAACATTGATGTCTTGTTTATGTTGTGAACACCAAAATGGTTTTACCTTGTTCCTTTTATGCAAGAAAAAATATTATCATTCTTTACTCATCTCACTTTGCCTTCAATTGATGATTGCCGGGTAAAACTTATTTTCAAATAATCAAATTTTATTCATGTGTGTGCGCGCGCACCACAGAGCCTGTGGTAAAAATTTGTATGGTTAACAAGTTCTATTATTCCAGCTAGTAATTTAGAAGGCAATTTATGGTTCTTGTCTTTTACTAATTTGATACGTGTGGGAAATTGCTTCGGCTGAATATTGTTCATTGTGTTATTGCTACTTTCAGAAAGTACAAGCTGCATATGTCATGTATTATACCTTTTCCGAAGAGAAATGATCCTCCTGTCCCAGAATACCCTCCTGGACGACATGTTTTGGCTGTTTATCCAGGAACAACTGCCCTCTATAAGGCAACTGTTGTTAGTACGCCTCGGAAGGTGACTATTCCATCCATCCACTATGATGTATTGGTACCTATTCTATGAAAATGTTTGATGTTTTTGACCTGGAACTGACAACTATTGTATTGTGAATGTTGTGGGGATGCCAACAACAATTCTGAATATTTGCAGAGGAAAACCGATGAGTAAGTGATATCCTCCTTATTTTGCAGATTTTGGAATGATTGGTGCTTGAAAGCCAGATGCAAATCATATAATTAATTGATTTGTTATCATTTTTTTTTAAAGTTTCCTGGGTTTTTGCTGCAAGTTTTCTTATTATATAATAACCTCTGAGTATTCATAACCATCTTTTTGTTGAGCAGTTATTTGCTGGAATTCGATGATGACGAGGAAGATGGAGCCTTGCCGCAGAGGACGGTACCCTTAAATAAGGTGGTTCCCTTGCCAGAAGGACATCGCCAATGAATTCTTACTGTCAGTACTTGTGTGTAAATTTATAGTATGAGTGTAATCATTGGTAATGAAGAATTCGCAATCCAGACATTATTATTGGTAATGAAGAATTTGCAATCCAGGCCTCTATTATTATAGGTTATAAGGTGCTCTCATGTAGCCAATCTTTGTATTTCACCCAAACAAGAACTTGGAAATATTACTGAGTTTAGGAAATTACATTGACTTGTCTCAGTTTTTTTGGTTTTAAGTATGACAGTTATTGTGAGCCATTCACCAGAAGTTATTCTGTTTATATGCCATTCTAATTAGCCAGAACCCAGCGAATTTCCAGGATTTGCAGAATGCTGAATTGTCCTACATGCCGGCAATAAATTGCAGCATCAACAGTGTGTCATCTCCTAGATATAATAAGAGAGATGCCTAATGTAACATTGATCTTTTATTGTTATAACATTAGCAGGGGTGCCTAAATAAATTTACTAATCGAATTTGTGTCGAATCCTAAACAAATCGAATCAAAATTTGATGGATTCGTATTTGATTCGTTTAATAAACGAATCTTAATATCAGGATCCATATGAGAATATCATTTTAGTTCTTATATGATTCAGTGACATAAATTCATTGTTTTTAAAAAAAACGACCAAGGTGCTAAGCACAACCCAGCTGCTTCTATTATGCATTAAAATGGTTTTTAGGCGGCCGTGTCTATGTTGTTCTTGTTGATGGAGATTTCTACGGCTAAGGTTTCTGAACATTTTGGTAAGGGCAAATGAGGAAATTCTCCTCATCCGGAAGAACCAGAGGTCAGAGGGTATATGTTGTTCTTCAACCCGGCTTGGAGCTCGGGCAAATGTTTTTTGGGTACGACCGACTAGAAGATGCAACATGGTACCAACTTTAGAGACCGACAACATCAGAACCGAGGCCGACCACATTAGATCGGAAGCCCGACTTGGTTCAGTCCTGCCTCCTAGAACAAGTTGATGAGTTCAGATATTTCGGGTCAGGACGGAAGTAGTTTGGGAAGCTCGACAGGTCACTTGGCCGACCTCTTGAAAAGTTTAGGTTTGACAGAGTAGTTGGATTTTTCCCTCCAAAATCAACTCTCACATTCGAAATTCGACAAGCTGTCATCATTAATGGAAAAGTTTGACAGTGTACTTTTACGGCGTGATATGACGGGAATCAGAGGATAGACTTTGCTTTCGGCGATGACAGATTGGGGAAGAGAACCTGTCAAATCGCCAAAAATCCGCAGACCTGCAGGACCGGCGTCACAAAATATGGAAACAGTGTTGAATATCCATTAGTATATAAGGGAAGATTGATCACATTTGTAAGGGTTATAAATTTTTCCATTTGAAAATCACTTGTACGAAATATTGAAAGAGAACCAACTGCTCGGTTTCTTTAGACCTTCACTAAAACAGGTCGGCCGAGCTCGGTTTGGTAATAAAAACGAACCCCCACCCCACTTTGTGCCCGTGATGTAGGTAGGATTAGCTCCGCCGAACCACGTTAAACACTCTCTGTTCGATTTCTTGTGTTTGTCTTGTTTTTCGCCAATTTGCATTTGGTCTCCCATAACCAAACAAATTCAAGGTTGAAGGAGGATTGTCTCAGGAGGGTTATCTCGAAAATACCACTGGGACGAAAATCACCTCTCAACAGTTGGCACCGTCTGTGGGGAAAGAGCAAAAGAAACTAGCGTGGTAAGACGATGGCGGAAGATGGAACCATAGGTCGTCAGAGAGTAGGGCATGGGGACGGCTGAATAGCCTCCATGACCAATGTCACGATCCTGGTGTCAGACTAGGACGTACAATCGCTTTACAAAGGAGAATGAAGTGGGGGAGGATGTTACAATCTTCACCCTCAATTTATGCTATCGTCGAGGACGACGATAAATGAAGTGGGGGAGAATGTCACGATCCTAGTGTTAAACTAGGACGTGCACTCGCTTTACAAATGAGCCCATATTTCGGGACATCAGATAAAGCTCGTTTCTGGCCAAATATATCTCTTATATGACCTTGTACTGGAGATATTTCATTTGGGTGGCAATATTCGGAAGTTTTCCTGTAGATTTAGAAACGTGATCGCTTGCCACTGGGAACTGGCCTAGTTGTGCAGCGTTGTGAAGGAGCCTATATTTCGGAATGCCGGATTGAGCTTGATCCAAGACATAAGTAACTCTTATGGGTAGATGTACTGGGAAGTTTTCACCTGTGGGGTCCCGTTCTGAAGTTTGGCGGGATATTTTGAGATATGTTAGCTTGCCGCTAGTCGTTAGCCTAATTTGGTGCATTGTGAAGGAGCTAACGACCCGGGGTGTCGAATCGAATGGGACCAAGTTCCAAAGTGAATCTTATGGTCACTTGTACTGGGAAAACTTCAGCCCCAGAGTTGGATTTCGAGATTTGCCGGAAGATTCTGGTAGTAGGCCCACTTTTGGGTCTTTTCCGCAATTTCCGCTAAAGTGGGGGTGTTGCGGAAAACCATCAAGATGAGTTCATTTGGGGATGAGATTTTAACCCAAAAACACTTATATAGTGGCTTATTGAATGCCCGGAAGAGTTCCCGAAAAATCCTCTTACGATGGATTTTGGAGGGGGGGGGGTGTGACAACTCAAGCGTCATGTGTGTATACTGGTGAAACTTGTGCAATGTCTTTAAAACCTCTTTAGGGGGGAAGCCTAGGTGAATCTTGGGTGGGGCCAATAGGGCTTCGGTGGTCTTGGGGCTTTAGCCGTGAACCCTCTCGCCCTTGGACAACGTTAGGATAATGATGTATTGTCGAGATTGAGTTGGCGGGAAAATGCCATATTTTATATCCGGTTGTGCTATTCGAGTGTCGGGTCCCGGTGTTATGCGGGCCCGCATGTGTATGCGTTGAGACAGCTTGTGAGCTTTCGTAATTCATTATATTATGGGTCTGAAACCTCCCAAAAATGAGAATTTGGGTGTAGAGGCTGGAGATAGGCTGACTTACACGGGATGTGTTCCTCAAAATTTTCCGATTTCAAAATTTTTCTTGGATCAATCAAATAAACTTATTTATTTAATTATCCAATTATCAAATTCTGAAAAATTACACAAGAGATCAAATTTCTTGGTAATTACCGAATTGCCCCAAAACTTTGTAAATTGATTATTTTATTCCAAAAATTGTCAAATATAATTTTAGATGATTCTAAATCATTTCTAAAATGTTTTTCAACACATCTAATGCATCAAAATCATATTTCACACAAATCCCTAATTTTTGAGCTAATTGCCGAGAGCACCTAAAATTTTCAATTAATTGCAATTTGGTCCCTATAGTTCAAAACATGCCGAGATTAAATCCAATCAACCTAAAATTTTACATGCATCATATTCATACCATAATACATCGCATATATGAAAAGCCCCAAATTTGGAATGGGTTAAGAACCCTAATTTTACAATTTCATCAAATTGGCCAATTTCACCAATTTCACAAAATCCAACACTTTAATCCATTCAATACTTCACCAATCAGGCCTCACCACTTTGAAATAACTCTAGAACAATTCTAGGTCACCAAGGAGTGGTTACTAACTCTAGAATGGCAACTTTGATTTTCTAAAAATCAAAAGTAAAGCTTTGAAACAATTTCAAGCTTACTTACATGCTTCAATCTTTCATCAAACTTCACAACCATATAAACACAAACTATAAGAGTAGAGATAACATCAAAGCATCACAAAATGAAGCTAAGCATATTAGAAACATTTTCTATGTTGAAGACTTTAAAGAAAAAACTTACATAAACAAGATTTTTCCAAGCTTTCTTCTTTAGCCTCCAAGCATTTTCTCTCAACTTCTTTTATGTTTATTTGTATCAAATGAACTTGTCTAACCCTAAAAATGAAACAAAATAATATATACTTGTTCCAATTAGCCCTTGGCTGAAATTGGTGGTGTATATACAAAATATCATGATATTTTTATTTCATTTAATTTTGCTTTATCAACTTGTCAATTGCAACTTTAATCATCAAATAATTTAATGAATAAAGTAAGTCAACAATTGCAACTTGAAAAATATAGTAATTATATTTATTTTAGGGTCTTGGCCGAATTTAACAAATAAAAAGGAAAATGGATATTTTCAATTTTAACAATTAAAACAAATATCCAAGGAAGTCAAATTCAATTTGACAACATTTTCATTTATTGTAAAGTCAAACATTTACACTTATAATCATTTCCTAATTTTATCATTTGGTAAGATATTTATATTTTAATTATATTAATTATTTAACAATTAAATAATTAATTAATTAATTAAATACAAATATCTCAGATATATGTATTATATTTACTTTAAATATCTCAAATACATATATTATGATATATGTCAAATACCTTTATTTGATAATTTATTAATGTATATTTAATAATATCATATATTAAATACAAATACATATTAATTAGGAAATGACGGTTCAGTCCGTTCGCATGTATTTTTCGTTTAACGTTTAAACGATTTATAAATAATCACCATTATTCATAAAAGTTGCCCTAGTGCTCTACGAGTATATTTAATTAGTGAGACTATCTAGATTCAGGTATATCCGTCACAAAATCCAATTTCGTGTCCATAATTTACCCACCCGTAAATTATGACGACCACAGATAAACTAACTGAATCATACAGGTCGAGGTCATTGCATACGTATAATCCCTCCGTCACAGGTATCCGGATAATCCCAGAGATATAGATGTAAACGTCAAATCTCTATAGGTATTATCTCGTCGACGTATCTATTAGCAATCTCTAAATAACATTCGAAACTTACTTCCGAAGTTTACTGTGGCCATATATTTAACAGACTGCTAATCACATATGGACTACTTATGCTCTGTCCACAGAACTGACGGATCATATCTTGATACACACAGGATATCCTGAGGACCGATCCACACCCAACGAACAGGCGGAGGTCTGATCTAAATAGATCGGTGACGTGACTGCCATCTAAGTGTGAAGGATGTCTCATACATCCACAGTGATATCTCAAGTCGAAGGACCACTATGCTACTCAACCCGAGAAGATTCTTATTGACGTTGGTGTACCATCCATTAAGAATCTTCAGTGATTCGTTCAATGTTTATCCATTATAAACACCTACACGTCTATACTAGTCTCCCTAAACTAATGGTTCATTGGGATAAACCATCGGACCAAGTCTCGATATACGACATGTACTGGTCTCAACAGATTTGACTAACCGACCCGTGTTAGTGAATCTTGACCAAGAACTATATTTGATAATATATATTTAGCAGTGACACTTCCCAATGTCAATTACAAACTAACTTTGTAACTGTGTACTGCATTATATATTATCGGGCCTTTGTCTAATATATACATATCACTAAACCACATTTAATTTCAATCTAATAGTAATTAGATCGAATACGTATATAAAAACAAGAGGTGCAACCATAAATAAGTAATATTATGGAAAAATGGGATGTTCGTATTCATGAATCAGACATAAATACGGTCCGGATTGGCGCTCTGAGCACCAACCCCAACAATTTCTCCCACTTGCTCTTGTGCCAATCCACGATATCATATACACATCTCAATGTGTATCGTATACTCATGGCTCTCAAAAGTTCACCTCGCACTTATGAGGTAGGCAACAAGAAGTAGGTCCGCTATTACATATTGAGTTTGTTAAACAAACTCCATCGTTTCCCATAGCTAGTATCATTCATATTTTGTAGAATCTAAATTATACATCAATATGACTCTGATGCTACATCACTATTGTGCTACAGCTACTGAGTTGTCCAAGTATTTAGGGATCAAATCCAAAATACTATGTGGACTCGTAAGCACAACACCAATATAAAACTTCTAATTTATAAGGTCACTATGCAACTTCATAAGTCAATACTTCATAAGTTGCATTTAATTCCACTAAATAGTAGAATCTTTTGTGATACTCCCACTGCAACTTTTGTGACTCTTTATGACGTATACTGTTTAACGTCATAATTAGTCTAAAAAATAATATGACCCTATTGGTTGCAGATTGAATTCTCCATGAATTAGAATCTCGTTCTTAATATCTCAAAGATCATAAAGAACGTGTTTCAAGATCCATCATATGGTCTATAGGATATCAAAATAACTCGTAACAATTACGATTAAATCGATATCTACAATCGCACATTATAAAGTATTTATTATGTTATCATCAAATGATACGTAAGATTGATTAGACATTCTAATCAATATCTCTTTCGAAAAAGGAATCATCATTTACAAAGATGAATACTTTATATAAGACACAATAACTGTCCAACAGTTATACTAACTGTCATACAGATAGCCTAGTTATGTCCTTTATTAGATCATATCTAATGTACGAATAATATGGGTATCTCACAAGTCTCTTAGTTTTATATCATATATAAAACTTTATATCAAATATAATAGAGACTACTCCCACTGTTTTCACGGAGTAAAGAAGACTTATGTAAATCTTTTACCTTACAAACATCTCATTATTACTATAATAATGATAATGTTGTTAGGAAATATAACATTAGAAAGTATTTTTGTACGCTCCCACTAACCCTTCAAGCACATATGTATTCTCTATACTTTGACAAGATCAGACAATCTGACTGATATCAAAATAGAGAACATGGATTTCCAGAAGACTTAATAGGCTCTATAAGCTAGCACACTAAACTGCGATCTCAGCAGAACACAAACTCTAGGGCCATTCCAGAATGAACTCTTCAAACAAAGAAATCACAACTGATCTATTATCTGAATAAGTCATTCAAAAATGCCACTTTGCATTCTTTAGCTAAAATGTACAGTTTAGTATCAACATTAACCAATATATCTTTAATTGTTCAATTAGCGTGACTAGAGATAAATTTTCTCAGAATCTACAATAGATCGCTGAGTATAACTTTTCTCGCTGCCATACTGTAAAGGTCAAACCTTTAATAAGCTCACACTACTTTCGCTGCGCAAACAATTAGCACATATCATGAACTATTTCATACTGAAAGCTTAATCAAGTTCAAAACTTGATAGTAGTAAGCTATGAACATTCTTAGATCTATGGTTCAATGGTGAACTTCCAGAATCAATATCAAATATCGCTTCCATTATAAGTTATATGATATTTTCTTCAGTAAGAAAACAACATAACCATTAAGTATCAAATACCCGTAAATGATTCTGATATCCTATTAAACTTATATAGAAGATGTATAAGGGTTGTTTCATTTTATTAATTACGTAGTTCCATTTATAATTTATCATTCTCACATTTGACTTCAATAAGTCAAGTCTTTTCTACAATAATTAACATTTTATGTTACACACCAAGTAATAAAATAATTTTATTACTTAGGATCGTAGGAAATATATTCTATTAAATAGAATACAATATTCTATTAAACATGATAAATGATAAACTTTTACTTATACTCCCGAGGTGTAAGTAATTTCCATTATATAACTGTTATATAAAAGAAATATTTAAATCTTAAACTTTTCAAGATTCAAATTTTCTACCTATACATATCATTTATGCAACTGTAGAAAATAATGGAACATTAATTAAAGAGATGGATTAGTGTTACTGGAGCATATCCCCAAGAGTATTGAAACTAATTCGGTAACATTCAATATCAAACGAATTAAATCATATAAGATTCGACTGCTCCCACTACTCAATTCCATCAAGATGGAATCGTGGAAGAATAATATTGAATATTAATCATATTCACTGAATAACCTTAGAACTAATTGCTTTAAATTCATATGTTTGATCGTATCAAAGATCTTTGAACAGTTCAAAGACATGTAATGAATTTTAAGGATCAAGTTTTCAAAATACTTCAAATTGAATATATTTGAACAAGTAAAAAATATTCAATCTATGTTTCATCAGAACAGATTGAAAGTTCGTGATACTTTCAAGACTTTCAATATGTGTTCCTTCAGAAACACGTAACTAAGTTATGACAATTCATCAACTAAGTTACGAAATAAAGAAAACTACCTTAAGCAATTATTATTTATTAAACTACATATATCCAATGTATCAGTTAAATAAATTTGGTGGTCCAATGACAATCATTGGTTAAACGAGATCTTAATCACCTTCCTGAATACAATATTCATTAAATGGATAAGGATGTGTGGTGTGATCTAGTATCAAACCATCATTTACCATACGGAATAAGCATCTAATACTTAAGTGATTGAACTCATAAAGCACCGTTCTAAATTATTTATTTTACCGAATAATTTTTCTTAATGTTTATCTTTACGTCAATGACACTACTAGTTATATTTAAAATATATAACAATTATTTATAAAGAACAAGTAACTATCAAATAGTCGCAAGTTTCGATATCAAATATCAAAACAATCGTTAACTGATATTTTAAATAACTAGACGGGAGATCTGGTATCCAATACCTATAGTTGTAATATTATGAAAATCAATATATTCTATACACAACTATACGCATCTCCTTTCTTTAGCTTTACTATTTGCATTCAACTATTCACAACAATTGTAAATAACTGATTAGCAAATTGTGTCAGACACATTGCCTCTAAAGGTCATTAAAGCTAAGAAAAGTCATTACTAGATAAACAAAAAACTTAATGGGGCTTTCTTAATGCCAGTCAAGAATCTCGAGACATTAACTAATTCAAGTCAATTCTTACTACATAAGAAACTATTCTCTCTAAAGTATTATATCCTAAAGGGATATCTATCTAGATTATCTATCATGACTTAGAAACTAAGTCATTAACCATCTTGATTTTTCAAGAAAATTAGAACAACAGTTCCCGATGGTTTAGACCAATCTAATAATATCCTAGTCTAATAGTATCTAGAACCTATTCTAGAATAACTGCAACCAAGAGTCAAGTCAGATAACATATCAAAATATGTGTGCAGTAAATTAAAAGTTTAATTCTGTACGGGCCAAAATTGGGCCCAGGGATAAAATCGACTTTTACCACAGAAGCCAACCACAAGATCTGGAGCCCGGTAGAAGATCCATGGGCCGCCTCACGAG
>SKCR01041004.1:0-113437 GCA_019454045.1 Zanthoxylum bungeanum
CCTCACAAGCTTCTCTAAACACTTCCCTAACTTAGGATAATCTCTCAAGAATTTGCTTATGCTTGTATTTGAACTTGTAATTAAAACCTTCCTAAAGCTTGCTATTTATAGCAAAACTTAGGCAATTTTTAATTAATAAAAGTTGTAATCAATTTTTAAATGGGCTTAATCTAATTGTCCAAATATGTATAATTAGGTGTGACTAATCTCCATTGTCTCCCACTTAGATTTAATCCAATTAAATCAAGCCAAAGATTAGGAAATGGATTAGTTAAATGTTTGCCACCTTGATTTAATCCAATTAAATCAAGCCAAAACCACCTATTATTACATACTTACAAATACTATAATATCCTCAAATGGTAGAGATAATTATGATTTTACAATTAAGCCCTTGTGTAATTATTGAATTAATCCAATTAATTCAATTAGGTCAAAGTAAATAATCAATGTTATCCAATAACACTTGATTATCTAGTTGATAATTATAATATCGAATATTATCTTTTATAAAAAATAATTGGCTACCCAAGTGCTCAACGAGTACACTTCATATTGGGACTCTCTAACTTCAGACATGTTCGTCATATAAGCCTAGCTAATATGTACGTAATTCGGCCTCTCCCGAATTCGCAAAGAACAAAAATGACCTTTCTGAACTATACAAGTCGAGGTCATCACATATGTTTAACAATCCCTCCGTCATAGGCTATCCGAGTTGTGCTTAGGAAACATAGAATATACCATCAAGTTTCCAAGGCGCACATCTCTTGTCGACATGTCTACAATTCTTTACAACTGATGCGATCCACCCTAGGTGATCGGCTTTGGCCAAAGTCTTTAAGAATCGTGACTTAACTCACATTGATACCTAAACCCCTTATGGTACACATATGGGCCGATGGATCCTATCTTGATTCGCACTTGATTACTGAGTGCATCAGTCCACACCCAACGAACATCTAGAGGCCAGACCATGAAAGGTTTCTAACATACATGGCATCTAAATGTGGAGGATCTCACACAAAATAAATGCTATCCTATAGTCAAATGATTACATATATTACTCGACTCGAGGAGATTCTATTGACTGTGGTGTGTACTTCCAACTATTAGGAATCACCTATGTCATTCAGTATTCGCTCCAATGAATACCCACAAGTCTATACGAGTTTCCAAAACTCATAGTACATCGCGTTAAACCATTGGAACTCCAATTCCAATATATGACATGTGCTAGTCTTCTAGGTTATAGGAATTCGATCGTATTCCAAAACAAACGACTAGGAATATTTACTTTAAGAATAGTTTACACCTAGTGTCAAGACTATTCTAAGGTCGATGTCATTCTTAGCATATCGATACATCAATTTAATACGCGTAATGACAATACCATTATAATTTATGAAATAAAAATATAGTTATTTTATAATAAATAATAAAATATACAAATTGGATTGGCACTCCGAGCACCAACTTCATCGACCTCCCACTTCCTTAGTTCCAATCTGGATGGTACCATAGTCTCATCTCCTCCACATGGTTATTGAATAACTTAGGAGGTAAGGCTTTTGTAAGCGGGTCTGCTATGTTGTCTTGTCCTTGAACCTTCATGACCACAATGTCTTTTCATTCAATTATCTCTCTAATTACGCGGTATTTCCTTTCCACGTGTTTAGACTTAGAATGCGCCCTCAGCTCCTTAGCCTGCGCGATGGCTCCGTTATTATCACAGTATAACGGGATCGAATCTGCAATACTAGGCACAACGCCAAGTTCTGTGATAAAATTTCTAATCTAAACAGCTTCTTTAGCAGCTTCTGAAGCCGCTATAAATTCCGCCTCAATGGTGGAATCAGCTGTTGAGCCTTGCTTTGAACAATGCCAACTAATTGCACCACCGTTAAAGGTAAATATGTATCCTGATGTAGATTTTCTATCTTCTGGATCTCCATGGAAGTCGGAGTCTGTATAACCCTTAACTTGTTGCTTATCTTCTCCATATATCAGAAACTTATCGTTGGTGCCTTTAAGATATTTTAGGATATGTTTCACGGCTGTCCAATGATCATTACCAAGATCAGATTGATATCGGCTGGTCACACTGATGCCAAAACTGATGTCAGGTCTAGTACATAACATAACATACATTATGCTTCCAATACAAGAAGCATATGGCAAGTTAGACATCCTAACTCTCTCTTCCTCATTTTGAGGTGCCATTTTCTTCGAAAAATGAATGCCGTATCGGAAAGGTATATTTTTTGTCTTGCAGTTGGTAAAACTGTACCTTTCTAACATCTTGTCTATGTACGTCGATTGTGACAACCCT
This sequence comes from Zanthoxylum bungeanum, assembly GCA_019454045.1. Classification (NCBI taxonomy): domain Eukaryota; kingdom Viridiplantae; phylum Streptophyta; class Magnoliopsida; order Sapindales; family Rutaceae; genus Zanthoxylum; species Zanthoxylum bungeanum. Next base: position 2,333 of record SKCR01041004.1, read on the forward strand.
ATAAGCTTCCTGACTCTATCTCGGTAGAGCCTTATACCTAGTATATAAGAAGCTTCACCCATATCTTTCATGGAGAAGTTCTTGCAAAGGTAGGCTTTCACACTTTGCATCATCCCTATATCATTTCCAATGATAAAGATGTCATCTACATACAAGACTAAGAAAACTATCATGCTCCCACTAACTTTCTTATAAACATATGGTTCTTCATCATTTTTTATGAATCCAGATAATCTAATTATCTAATCAAAATGACAATTCCAGCTTCGGGATGCCTATTTAAGTCTATAAATAGACTTTTGGAGCTTACAAACCAAGTTTGAAGTCTCACTGGATACGAAACCCTCTAGTTGTTCCATATAGATATCCTCTTCAAGGAATCCATTTAGTAAAGTGGTTTTCACATCCATCTGCCATATCTCATAGTCGTGATATGCAGCAATAGCTAAAAGAATCCTAATGGATTTTAGCATGGCTACTGGGGAAAAAGTTTCCTCATAGTCAATCCCAAGACGTTGAGTATAACCTTTCGCTACCAGTCGGGCTAAAGGTTTCACCTTTCATCGGGCCCTCAATTCTTTTATAACCCATTTACAGCCAATAGGTTAACTCTTTCAGGAAGTTCAGCTAAGTCCCAGACTTGATTGCATGCATTGAATCTGTTGGACAAAATGACCCATAGCGTCACTATTTGCACAGATCATTGTGTGTTGTTGTAGCAAATTAACTATGTGACAAGGAAATTGCACTCTCATCATTGGGATTAGATCACCATATATATATAAATGAAGAGAGGTCCCTATGATTAGTTCCTGGACTGAGAATGATATGAGACAGTATCGATCCCCGAAGGATTAATCATATTAAATATCCCTAGCCGTAGTATTATCGAGACTGGACATCGATAATGCAAAATAGGCTAGTATTGCACTTGTGTGCGTTGTGAGGGCACAACGTCATAGTTTCTCTATATATAAGTATTGGATACTTATGCAAGTGCGATAGGAGGTCGTGTTCACCGATGGTACGGGGGAAACAGCTTCGCTCTGGATAGACCCTTCGGAATCCCATTGGTATTATGATTATGTGTCTATGGGAGGCCGAAATCAAGGTAGGTGTTAGTCTAGTCTTAACCTGAGACTACATTGCTAATACTTACGATAATCGATAAACTTTGGTCTTGGTGGTACAGGCTTTAAACGGTTCTGCGTACACCACTTCTGGGTTTATCAGAGAGTCGTAGTGTATTGGGTGTGATGTCAAGACGGAAGTATCACTTCAGTCATAGTGGAGAGATGATGTCACGCAGGATACGGTACTAGTGCTCTTGAGTGTTGCGCAACCAATCGGGATATTGTGACCAGGTCATGAATATCCGATTATAGAGGACTATGTTACCAGACATCCGATATGTGCTTCGGACGGGGTAGACACTTATCCAGCCCCAGCCCTAGCACGTGACTATCCGATACTGGGCCGATATGCACAATACATTAGTATACTACGCTTGATACAGATCTTTGATATTCTTAAATGGATATGTCTGGAGAATTGGGAAGACTGGTGCTTTGCTAGGAGTCGACCTTGTCACGTAAATCGGTAGATAGAATAGAATGTAGTACTTGGTAACGTACGTGATTCGGATAATCCGACGACCGTATTTACTGCCAGCTTATCCGGGGATCTCATGGGTCGCTTCCCGATAATCCACCGATGACGCACAACTCGCACTCTTGAATAATCTGGGAATATATAGAAGAGAGAGAAAATTAATCTAGGATTAATTACGGAGATATTTTATCTAGGATAAAATATCGTCTAAAGAGAGATAACGATTAATTTGGAATTAATCGGTATAAAATAAATATTCGATATATTAACGAAATTAGATTTCGACGCGGAATTAAAATTAGATTTTAATTCGGGCAAACGAATTAATTTAGAATTAATTCGTTAGCGATCTGAATAGTAATTTCGCTAGGCGTAATTATTTAATTCACGTCGCGACGGAAAAATCGTTAATTCGGAATTAGCGAAACCGAGACCGAAAATGTTTGCGGACACATTCGTATTTTGAAACGAGTGGTATCCGCAAATCACATCGCGATATTCATCACTTGACACGAATAGATGATGGATGTATCTAGTCACCTTTATGGGATGATACATTGTCTCTATTCTCATGTGTGATGATGATGCCATTTAATGAATTTTGGAGGGAAAAAGCTTTTCACGTTTTTTTGAAGAGTTTTTATCTAAAAAATTCATTTTGGTATATTATACATCTTTGCTTTTCATTTGCTTCTCACGGTTTTTGAAAAAAAAAAACAAAAGAGAAATAGAAAAGTTAACAAACACATTTTTTCTCTCTAACTCTCTCATCTCTCTCACGCCAAAACAGTGGCTTTTCTTCACTGGTTTTGAACCAGTTTGGGCGTTGAATAATAGGGAAGCTAGAGTGGGTTTTCATGGTGAAAATTCAAGTGCTAGCACACTTACGAGTCTTGCGAAGGTGGTAGGGAGGTTCGACATGAGCCGGGATCCATCCGACGAATTTAGGAGCTCCATTTCGCAGCTCAAAAACTGAAGACAGAAGACAGTGGACTGCATGCATAGGGCGTCCATGGTAGTGCGGTTTTTGGCTTCATTCGTCTTCGATTCGACTCGACCAACCAATGTAAGTATTCCGCTATCTTCGTTGGTGTATTCATGCATGTTTTTCATGTCTTGTTTGATCTTGGGACCTAGATATTACCAACAATGGCATCAAGAGCTATAGGTTCAAGCATGAAATTTTAGGGCTTAAAATTTGGGTAAGGTAAATGTTTGTTGAGCATGATTTGAATATATTGGTTGTTTAAGTATGCTATAACATGTTTAATTTCATTTTAGTTGGACCAATTTGTTGAAAAATGATTTGGAATTATTTTCCCCAAATTTTTCATCTTGGCCGAATATGAATGTAATATTGGGTATTTTGATTTTGAGCATGATTTGGTTAAATTGATTAATTGAGCATGTTTAAATGATCTTTAAATGAAGATTGATTTGATCAATTTCAACAAAATGTGATTGGATCAATTTTGCCCAAATTTTATGAGTTGGCCGAATGTGTATGTTTTTGGATTCTTGGAATTTTTTTGATTTTGATTCATTGGATGAAGTTGGAATCATTATGGATAATATTAATTTGGAACTAATTGATTGAATTTCGAATTGAACATAAAATCCCCAAATATTTGACCTTGGCCGAATGCCTTTTTTGATTTTGGTTTCTTGGAAATTTTGTTTCTTGATTCATTAGATGAATTGGAATCATAATGTTTGATGTTAATTTGAGGTCAATTGGATAGTACTTTGAATTGGACAAAAAACCCCAAAATCTTATGTTGGCCGAATGTGATGTATTTTGGAAATCTTGGATTTTCTTTCATTTTGATTATGTGAGTAATATGATGTAGGATGATGTTGATTTGAGATTGAATTGGATTTAATTTTGAATTGGATAAAAATCCCCAAATTGCTTGTGTTGGCCGATGTATAGCCCTATATGCCTTTAATGTCTTGGTATTTTTTGGTTTTGTGACATTGGATGTATATGAAATCAAATTGGATGGTAATTTGATATCGATTGTGAAATTAATGGATTAAATTCAAATCGGACAATATTACTCCTTGGCCGAGAGCTTTGTAGCATGTAAATGGTTTGATTTTTCAATTTGTGTGTTGGACATATAATAATGAATTAAGCAAGATTAATTGGACTAATTTAGTGTTTTAGAAATATTGATTTAGTTTATTAATCATGTAATACACTTTAGTTTAATTGAATATGAAATTGGATTTTGTATATTTAATTAATTGGGCCTAATTTTGGAAATTGGACTTTAATTTTATTTGGGCCTATTGGGCTTGATTTTATCAAGTTGGATTTAGGCCAAATGGATTGGATCCAATTGGGCCAAAAAACCATAAAAAAGCCCAAATGCGGCTAATGAACCTTTAAAGTTCAATTGGGCCTAATGGGCCAAGATTGATTTATATGCTTCTGGGGGTAAATCCCGGATTGGATTTGGTTATCGTTTGACCCGAGTTGACCAAAATCCACGCCTTAAGAAATCATTAAAAGCTCATTGGACTTTAATTGAATTGACGTTGGACGTTAATCAGTCTTTGAGACGCGTTACGATTAAATTTGGAATTTAAATCGTAAAAGGTTTATTAAATAAAAGTGTAATATTTAATTTAGAATTGAATAGTGAATTAGTATTAATACATGTTAATTAGATTTAATGATGTAGTTTAATTTAATTCATGAATTCGTACTTTAAGTACTTATTCGCAAAAACGAGTTTGACTCGAACAAAATCAAATCGTTGTTTGAACATTGGATGATCACTTAATTATCAGATTAATTAATTTGATTGATTGATTGATAGCATGCTTATGTGTGTGAATACGTGGTTGTGTTGATTAATAATGTATATCGGATGGATATTAGTTGGGTGGGCAATTTTAGAAATTGTTGTAATAAATTCGATTTATTAAATTTGACCTGCGTGTCCAGCCTTATCACCTCTATTCTATTGTATTCTCTTCTCACCTATTCCCCTATATGTATATGAGGTTTCTTTAGAAGTGTAGTGTAACGGGTAGAAGTAGTACAAGTGCTAGCTTGAGTGAGAAAGGGAGAGATTTGATCTAGGATCAATGTGTTAAGTATCCATCCGCATATCATTATTATTTTATTTATTTCATACTCGCTTTATTATGTATTTAGAATGCATGTTTAAAGGGTGTATGATGATGAGACTTAACAAAGATAATTAAATTGGTAGCCAATTTGCACGCGAAAAACCCTCGTTAAATATCAAGCGTTCATTTTCCTTCCATTGAGTGATTCTTATTCAAGATCCGAGATTGGCAGGGTTGTTGGCCAAAGTCAAGCCCTTGTCCGTCAAAGATGTGTTTTAATCACGAGGCTTGTTCTATATCGGTGTCGTGTCCAAGTTGTGGTTTGTTGGCCAAAGTCAAGACCATTTCTTGTCCATTGACATTGATTACGAAGCTTCCATGTCAATGGGTCCGCGCTTGACTAGGATCACTAGGTTTGTTGTGCCAAAAGCCAAGCCTAGTTATTCAGAGGAAAGAGGTTAGGGTATACATTCGATGTATAGACATATATAAGATATATGTTTGGGACTTGGATGTCCACCTACTAGATCTAGGAGTTGGATGTGATCCAATTGATCTTCGAGATCTACCTAGTTAATTATCATACAATTTGTTGGCCAAAGTCAAGATTGTGTGATATTTAACGGATCCTAGCCCACTAGGAAACACGGTTTCCCAGTACTCGACAGAGGTTAGAGGCTCGACGAAAAATAGTGGGAGGCAAGTATTGAATTTGCAACATTCGTTCAATTACTCGCCATACGCGCTCAAACAAATATCACTCGTCATGTTTATTAAAAGTATTAGTTGGACTAATATTTTATATTGTTTTAAATATCTATATAGTTGACATATACAAACTCATTCAATATATAGTTGATTTTATAATTGGATTATAGTAATCAATATAATTGAATTAAAATGATAGTTGATTTTATAATTAGATTATAGTAATCAATATAAAATTATAGTTGATTAAATAATTGGATTATTGTAATCATTATAATAAATAGTACCTTATTAAAATTGATTAAATAGTTGGACTATTGAAATCAAGAAAGAATTGAAAAGTTGGATATTTAAAATATAATCTGGGATTAAATATTTTACATGATTTAATTTTCAAATTGGGAATAAATAATAGGTTAATTTATTTTGATAAAATAACTTATTATGACTAAGCCCATAATTAAGCAAATAAGTAGAGCATAAAATCTTTGAAGATTTATGTGATGATGACTTTAGTGCTTAATTAATATACTTATCATAAATCTATTTTAGATTTAAAAGTATTAAATTGCAATTAATAATTCTGGAGAATAATTGACTATTCTAGAGGTGAAAAGTCAAAAGTTTGCAATTGGGCATGTAGCACAAGGTGCACATCGTTTCGATATTTCGAAACCCAAGGCTTGGCCAAAGGTTTGTGAAATATTGAAAGGATAATTGACAATCCCAAAGTGACTACCATTTGGATATGGAAGACACGAAGGAATTAAAGAAAGGGCGAGGCCTCTAACTTTAAAATATTGTCAAAGTTATGTTCACTACTAGTATTAAAATTGGATTTTAATTACTTAGTGTGATACATAAAATATATGTATTGATGTTCAGAATCCGCTATGAGTTGGATACTGACTTCAAGCCTAGATTTCTCTGCAAATCGGAAACGGGACAAAAGTCGTTGTTTCGACCGTAGATACCTAAGTTTAGGAACTACCCTTTGGGTATGTACTTAAATTAGGAACTGTTATAATGTAACTAGTTTGACTAGAGACATTATCTCTGTATCAGTGTTTAATCCATTCCGGATAAAACCTTCATATTCTAGAACACTAAAGTGTTTTATATATAAAGATGATACTGAGATAAATACATTAGATGTAAATAACAGAATTTATATTTTGAATATATGAAAATCTCAAACATATAAAATGACAAATAAATAGCTCAAATTGATTTGATCAATAGAGACTTATTTGTGGCATTATTGTCTAGGACACAATTAAAAGAGACTCGTATATCACACTTTTGAAGAATGGGTACTAGGACTGATTTGACTATTCAAATAAGGTCTGCGAATCTAATTTATAAGGTAAAGTACCTAAAATACTATTTACTTGGTAATAGTATAAGGACCCACCGATCTGTTAGCCCTATTCATGGTGAAGTAAGTGGGCCCATATCTAGCTAGGCTTTGTGAACCATAAACAGATCGGCTATAGTATTATTCCGCCTCGGTAAGACCGTAATGAAAATACTTAAGCAGTAAGTTTCATACGTACATGAAAGAGTACGGTATTCTTTCAAATGAGGACTCTCTCCCGAGACACGTCAGTTAGACGGTGTGTCCAAACTAAACCGAATTTTGTTGGACTTGATAAGGTTTATCACGAGTCGCTCTGAGCTACTGTTTCCTTCAATAGGATATGTATTAACAGTGCAAAACTTATTTAGAATAAGGTTCCATATAAATCTGTGACAGATATCATATAGGATATGAACAGGAAAGAAACGAGTTTCTCATTTCTGATAATTTGGGTATGCCAGGCATAATGTTTGGATGATACCAAACTTAGGACCCAAATAGGATAAGTGCCAATATAGGTTATCCTAAGGGAAACCATAAGTATAGTACTTATAAATCTCACTTGAGAACAATGTGATTATTGCTCACCATGCGGTTTTCCTAAGAGGAATACCGATATGCAGTGGTCAGTGGGAGGATAGTGATACTCGATTAAAATCGGAGTAATACTGTTCAAGGCACGAAGTCATTAATGGAACACAAATAGTTCATCAATGATGAATCTATACCATTAATCTTCAAATACACAAAAAACTTTTGCTGTACCGCAAGGCATTGTGCCTATTGTACTATGATCGTCTTCAAGGGAGACATACATGGATGGCAACATACCAACGTACAAAGCTAGCTTGTGACGGAAAGGTATCGTTATCAACATTGTGTTAATAACGGTTCAACCTTTTACCTGTTGCCATGGTAAATCCATTTTGAAGATGCTTGTTGATAACTGTATATTTCATTTATGAAATGTGTCAGTTATAGATCAAAATCGCTTTCCTGAAAAGGAAACCTTTTGGAGGATGTTTACAAACATCCTGACGATTTTGTATAACCGCAACAAGGTTTGCGGGTCATTCGATTCATGTTTGGATCGAAGCAAGCATAAGGTTCTTGGAACTGACGTTTTGATATAATCATAATGGTTTATGATTTGACTCAAAACGAAATAATTCTTGTGTATATATGGGGTTAGTGGGAGGGCACTGATAGTTAAATTCCCAATAAAGCAATTGGTGAAAGCTTGGCTTTCATAGATATTCTTTAATAGAAATTCTCCGTAGAATTCTGGGGAGTAACAACCTTTATTCAAGGAATAAAGATCTACTGGGATAGATTTGGAGTTGTTATACTCTCTGGGAAATTGTACATGTACTTGATAGGGTGTCTCATACGCTTCGAGCATATGGAGTCACGATCTGTTTAATCCAAGTGATAATCACTAGATTAAAGATTAAGAACATCTGTTAGTATCTGAGAGAACTAAAGATGTTGTCTTAAACTATGGAGAAAGAAAACTTGAAGTGATTGGGATCACTGCTGCAAGTTTCCAAACAATTAAATACTACGGTACTATAAAGTTTGAATAACGGGACAGTAAGCTGGAAATATTCCGAGCAAGATAACTGTTGCCGAATAAACAACAAATGCGGATTATTGCTGCAGCTGAGGCAGCAATAGAAGCCATTTGGGTCGAAAATAATCTAATTGATTAGATATAGTTCTTTTAGCAGCTGAGCTAGGCGTCATCATAGGCTAAGGAATTAAAGGTCTCATCGACGATCCATATATATTTCTATATTCATCTGATTCGTTCGGATCATACATCGTGGCGATGTGATGATCGTGTAAATCGCGTCAGACGATAATCAAGCAAATCCGCTGACGAAAACCTTTCCTCAGCAATTTGAGCGAACCGTACATAGTTCAGGTGTAGGACACTTGAGTGACTCGCTATGTGCCAAGTGGGAGATTTTTGGACAAAATGACCCATAGCGTCACTATTTGCACAGATCATTGTGTTGTTGTAGCAAATTAACTATGTGACAAGGAAATTGCACTCTCATCATTTGTGATTAGATCACCATATATATATAAATGAAGAGAGGTCCCTATGATTAGTTCCTGGACTGAGAATGATATGAGACAGTATCGATCCCCGAAGGATTAATCATTAAATATCCCTAGCCGTAGTATTATCGAGACTGGACATCGATAATGCGAAATAGGCTAGTATTGCACTTGTGTGCGTTGTGAGGGCACAATGACATAGTTCTTATATATATAAGTATTGGATACTTATGCAAGTGCGATAGGAGGTCGTGTTTCACCGATGGTAAGGGAAACAGCTTCGCTCTGGATAGACCCTTCGGAATCCCATTGGTATTATGATTATGTGTCTATGGGAGGCCGAAATCAAGGTAGGTGTGTATAGTCTTAACCTGAGACTTACATCGCTAATACTTACGATAATCGATAAACTTTGGTCTTGGTGGTACAGGCTTTAACCGGTTCTGCGTACACCACTTCTGGGTTTATCAGAGAGTCGTAGTGTATTGGGTGTGATGTCAAGACGGAAGTATCACTTCAGTCATAGTGGAGATGATGTCACGCAGGATACGGTACTAGTGCTCTTGTGTGTTCGCAACCAATCGGGATATTGTGACCAGGTCATGAATATCCGATTATAGAGACTATGTTAACAGACATCCGATATGTGCTTCGGACGGGGTAGACACTTATCCAGCCCCAGCCCTAGCATGTGACTATCCGATACTGGGCCGATATGCACAATACATTAGTATACTACGCTTGATACAGATCTTTGATATTCTTAAATGGATATGTCCGGAGAATTGGGAAGACTTGGTGCTTTGCTAGGAGTGGACCTTGTCACATAAATCGGTAGAACGTAGTACTTGGTACGTACGTGATTCGGATACTCCGACGACCGTATTTACTGCCAGCTTATCCGGGGATCTCATGGGTCGCTTCCCGATAATCCACCGATGACGCACAACTCGCACTCTTGAATAATCTAGGATTATATAGAAGAGAGAGAAAATTATTCTAGGATTAATTACGGAGATATTTTATCTAGGATAAAATATCGTCTAAAGAGAGATAACGATTAATTTGGAATTAATCAGTAAATTAATATATTCGATATATTAAACGAAATTAGATTTCGACGCGGAATTAAAATTATATTTTAATTTGGGCAAACGAATTAATTTAGAATTAATTCGTTAGCGATCTGAATAGTAATTTCGCTAGGCGTAATTATTTAATTCACGTCGCGTTGGAAATTCGTTAATTCGGAATTAGCGAAACCGAGCCCGAAAATGTTTGTGGACACATTCGTATTTTGAAACGAGTGGTATCCGCAAATCACATCGCGATATCTCATCACTTGACACGAATAGATGATGGATGTATCTAGTCACCTTTATGGGATGATACATTGTCTCTATTCTCAATGTGTGATGATGATGCCATTTAATGAATTTTTGGAGGGAAAAAGCTTTTCACGTTTTTTTGAAGAGTTTTTATCTAAAAAATTCATTTTTGGTATATTATACATCATTGCTTTTCATTTGCTTCTCACGGTTTTTGAAACAAAACAAAAGGAGAAATAGAAAAGTTAACAACACATTTTTTCTCTCTAACTCTCTCATCTCTCTCACGCCAAAACAGTGGCTTTTCTTCACTGGTTTTGAACCAGTTTGGGCGTGAATAATAGGGAAGCTAGAGTGGGTTTTCATGGTGAAAATTCAAGTGCTAGCACACTTACGAGTCTTGCGAAGGTGGTAGGGAGGTTCGACCATGAGCCGGGATCCGTCCGACGAATTTAGGAGCTCCATTTCGCAGCTCAAAAACTGAAGACAGAAGGCAGTGGACTGCATGCAGTGGGCGTCCATGGCAGTGCGTTTTTGGCTTCATTCGTCTTCGATTCGACTCAACCAACCAATGTAAGTATTCCGCTATCTTCGTTGGTGTATTCATGCATGTTTTTCATGTCTTGTTTGATCTTGGGACCTAGATAATTACCAACAGAATCCATTTAGGATTTCATGGCTTCCTGCCATTTTCTCGAATCGATATCCAATATCGCTTCCTTATACGTAGTTGGATCTGTTTCCTCCAAGAGTAGAACATCAATGCTCACATCAGATGTTAAAAACAGTCTTTCAGAAGGCCTTGATATTCTATTCGACTTACGTAGAACTGTGTTGTAGATCCTTGACCGATTTGGATCTCTGATTCCATCTCAGGTTCTTTACTGTTGGGATCAAACTCATCAAGTTTAATCTCTCTACAATTCCCACTTTCTCTAAAAAATTGCTTTTCAAGAAAAGTCTCAAATCGAACAACAAAAACTTTTCGTTGCTCGGAATCATAGAATTGATATCCCATGGAATTATCAGGATATCCAACTAACCTATATTTATACACTCTGGGTGCTAGTTTATCCCGCTGCGTAATTCTTACGTATGCAGGACAACCCCAAATCTTTAAATGCTTAAGACTTGGATTTCTACCGAACCATATCTGATAGGGGGTCGTAGAAACAACCTTCGATGGAACCCTATTAAGTATGTAGGCAGCAGTTTGTAAAGCGTAACCCCAACGGTAATAAGGAAGATCTGTACAGCTCATTATGGATCGTACCATATCCAATAGAGTACGATTTCTACGCTCAGACACTCCATTGTGTTGAGGTGTTCCTGGTGGGCTATATTGGGCAAGAATTCCATTCTCCCTTAAATAATTTCTGAATTCTTCACTCATGTATTCGCCACATCGATCTAATCTAAGGCATTTGATGAATTTAATGGTTTATTTTTCTACTTTGTTTCGGAATATTTTGAACTTGTCAAATGTTTCCGACTTATGTTTCATCAGATAGACATATCCATATCTAGACTTGTCATCTGTGAAAGTCACAAAATATGTCGAACCATCATGAGCGGCATGATTTAATAGACCACACACATCACTGTGTATTAGCTCCAGTAAATCTCCAGCATGGTGTCCAACACCTTAAAATGGGGCCTTTGTCATCTTTCATTGGATACATGACTTACAAATCGGATAAGGATCTAAGGTAAGATTTTCAATCAAACCATCCTTTACCAATTTCGATAGATGTCTAACACCTCTGTGGCCCAATCTCATATGCCATAATTCAATATTATTTAGTTTAGACTTCCTATTTGTATTTTTCTCTATATTAAAGACATCTCTACATGTTTCCAAAACATAGTGACCGTTTGATAAATAACATTCACATTTCAATAAATTATCTTTATCATACAAACATAAAGTTTCATCCTTAATATTTATTTTATATCCCTCTTTATCTAATATTGGCAGCGATATTATTTGTCTGATAAGTGAGGGAACATAATAACAGTCATACAAATCTAATTTACATCTATTTGGGAGATCTAGAACAACATTTCTTATGGCCTTGACATCCAATGTCTCGCCATTGCCAACTCTAAATTGGATCTCCCCTTTATTCAGCCTTCGTTTAACCCTCATTTCCTGGAGGGAATTACAAATATGAGTGGGACTGCCAGTGTCTAACACACATCCACTATTTACATCTAAGGCTAATGAGATCTCAATAATTGGAAAAATACAAAGCGTACCTGAGGGTCCTGCTTTAAGCTCTGGACAGTCATTCTTCCAGTGTCCAAATTTCTTGCTTTGTAGATATTGATCACGAGCTACTTTCAGTTTTGCGCCTTTGCGCTTCTTGGAGTTTTTTTTGATATCTTCTTCTTCCCCATCTTGATTTGCTTTGACTTCCCAGAAGTCTTTGAAGAGCCAGCTCCACCATGGAGATACAATATGTGATTACCTTTCTTCAAATCTTTCTCCGCCGTGCGTAGCATGTTATGAATTTCTTCGTATGTGGCTTGCATCGAATGCATATGGAAATTTAATACAAAGCCAGCATAAGATCCAGGCAAGGAAGACATAATCAAATTATGGCCTAGCCTTTCATTAAATACAATGCCCTGTCGTTCAAGATATCGAATTTGGTCAATCATGTTCAAAACATGAGTGCTGACATCTCCTCCCTCCTTGAGTTCAGCACGGAACAATTCCTTAGACCTTCGATAAAGTTCTATCTCTTGATTTACGTCGAACAACTCCTTGAGTGTTCGCATGATGCTCCAAGCATCCGGTACTTCAATGTATTATCTCAGTAAATCTGGAACCATCGATCCTAAGATGTAGGATTTCACCTTCAGGTTATCATCCTTCCATCTATCAAAAGTTTCTCGCTCTTCTGGAGTGGAGTCAGGATCGATATCAACAAGCAGTGGATTGATAGTGACATAAGTTAACTTTTCATACTCTAAGACAAGGCGTATGTTCATTTTCCATTCGAAATAGTTCTCGGCTCCTTTTAGCTCATTGGAATCCAAAAGTTTCATCAATGGATTAGTGGCAGCCATCTACAAGACAACCTTTGAGTAGTAGCAGAACAATTTTCATTTCAAAAGTGATAACACTAAATGATTATGGAATTTTAAATCTATTAGTGCCCTCCCACTACTTTACGTAATTCTGTAATCTCCCTAAACGGAAAAATAGAAATTTGACTATCAAAATTTCATAGCGGGAAGTGGTCCCATGACATTTACTCCAGCCTAACACTAATGACGATATTGGCTTTGTAAACTCATTAGGTAGACCTTTAAGGTCAATCACTTCATGTGACTCCTGGTTTGGTCCGGAACCGTTTCTTATCCTCACACTAATGACGATATTGGATTAAGACGTGTTCTATGTGTATACTTGTCAATGTGCACTAATAAGCTTCGTATGTACACCCTTACACTAATGATGATATTGGGCGACTACGTTAACACATCAGCCTACATGAAATATTTTACCGGAGCGACCAAAGTTCCGAGCCCTTATACCCTCACACTAATGACGATATTGGATATAAGTAGTAAGAACTCATTCATCTCCGTATTGACAAGACGAAACATCCAATAATGCTCCAACATTATTAATACTATTACTTAAAAGTAATCACCTAATCACGAGAGATTTATGACAATCAAGTCATTAACTTAATTATGTCAAAGTTTTAATTTAAAACATGCAATACATATCTAATTTGTCTTATGCATAATTAAATTAAAATTGCTATGACATAGATTTAAAATTTTTGTTGTGTGGTTAAGCCTTTGCTACTGATACCATTCTGTTGGGGCAGTTGTGTAACCCCTAGGGTCGGATCGGTGCCCAGGGCAGCTGAAATGGGTCTAACCCATGGATATCAAGTATGGTGTAATTTTAAATTATTAATGAAATACTATATTCCATTATGAGTGTATAGGAAAAAAATGGGACTGAATCGAAGTCCGGAAGCTCCCGAACAAAGCAAAACAAAATTACCGTGCGCAGTGCACGTACACATGCGCTACAGTGCGCGCGGCACTGTAGCGCGCAGCCACATTTTTTTTTAAATTTTTTTGTTTGCTGCTTCTTTTCATTTCAAATGCACAGCTCTCTGGAATTTCCAGATAGCTGATGCAATTAGGGTCTATTACCCTAATTGCTTCCGATCTTCCCTAAACACTTCAAAAACACCCAAAATTAATTTTTAATTTCAAAACCAACATAAACAAATGTTATAGAATAAAAATCTAGTTTTTTCAAAATATCAAATATTTTTCCAAAAACATAAATTTATTCTAAATACGCATTTTCGTAAATTTTGAATCCAATACACAAACAATTTTAGAATCCCAATTAGAAATGTCTCATGAACAATTCTAGTCCACCTATAGGTGGTCAAGTGAATCTAGAATGGTAGCCATAGCTCTAATCTTTAATCTAGACTTCCAAACTCTAATTAATTGTTCCATGTCCAACATGAACATCTTTGACCTAATTACAAACATGTTGTGTTTATACTTCTAAAGTATCCTAACATAATTTATTAGCCTTATTCAACATTAAGCTATGTGATCATGCATCTAATACACAAATAAACTTAGATTAGGAGAAGATAAAACATTACCTAGTAAGCTTGATGCAAGATCTAATCTATTTCTCCTTGTTGAAATTATTGGAGAACCTCCAAGGTGTGCAGGCTTGACTTCAAGATCCAATCTTGTTTCCAATACTTCCAAGCTTCACTTCAAGATCTAATCTTGATTTCTCCTAGTTGAAATGTTGTAGAGACCTCACAAGCTTCTCTAAACACTTCCCTAACTTAGGCTAATCTCTCAAGAATTTGCTTATGCTTGTATCTGAACTTGTAATTAAAAACTTCATAAAGCTTGCTATTTATAGCAAAACTTAGGCATTTTTAATTAATAAAAGTTGTAATCAACTTTTAAGTGGGCTTAATCTAATTTGTCCAAATATGTAAAATTAGGTGTGACTAATCTCCATTGTCTCTCACTTAGATTTAATCCAATTAAATCAAGCCAAGGATTAGGAAATGGATTAGTTAAATGTTTGCCACCTTGATTTAATCCAAATAAATCAAGCCAAAACCACCTATTATTACATACTTACAATTACCATAATATCCTCAAATGGTAGAGATAATTATGATTTTAAAATTAAGCCCTTGTGTAATTATTGAATTAATCTAATTAATTCAATTAGGTCAAAGTAAATAATCAATGTTATCCAATAACACTTGATTATCTTAGTTGATAATTATAATATCGAATATTATCTTTTATCAAAAATTAATTGGCTACCCAAGTACTCAACGAGTACACTTCATATTGGGACTCTCTAAGTTCAGACACGTTCGTCATATAAGCCTAGCTAATATGTACGTAATTCGGCCTCTCCCGAATTCGCAAAGAACAAAAATGACCTTTCTGAACTATACAAGTCGAGGTCATCACATATGTTTAACAATCCCTCCGTCGTAGTCTATCCGAGTTGTGCTTAGGAAACATAGAATATACCGTCAATCTTCCAAGGTGCACATCTCATGTCGACATGCCCACGATTCTTTAAAACTGATGCGATCCACCCTAGGTGATTGGCTTTGGCCAAAGTCTTTAAGAATCGTGACTTAACTCACATGGATACCTAAACCCCTTATGGTACACATATGGGCCAACGGATCCTATCTTGCTTCGCACTTGATTATTGAGTGCATCGGTCCACACCCAACGAACATCTAGAGGCCAGACTATGAAAGGTTTCTGACACAAAATCAATACTATCATATAGTCAAAGGATTACATATGCTACTCGACTCGAGGAGATTCCTATTGATGGTGGTGTGTACTTCCAACTATTAGGAATCACCTATGAGTCATTCAGTATTCGCTCCAACGAATACCCACATGTCTATACGAGTTTCCAAAACTCATGGTACATCGTGCTAAACCATTTGAACTCCAATTCCAATATATGACATGTGCTAGTCTTCTAGGTTATAGGAATTCGACCATATTCCAAAACCAAGGACTAGGAATATTTACTTTAAGAATAGTTTACACCTAGTGTCAAGATTATTCTAAGGTGGATGTCATTCTTAGCATATCGATACATCAATTTAATATGCATAATGACAATACCATTATAATGTATGAAATGAAAAATGTAGTTATTTTATTAATAAATAATAAAATATAAAAATCGGATTGACACTCCAAGCACCAACTCCATCACCACTAACTTACATCAATTGTCAATCTAGTTGATGGAAGTGGTTGGGAGCTTTTAATGAAACTTGGTCAACACATTTTGCCTTTTTATTTTTGGAAAAGATATACACCTTTTGGAAAAGAAAACTTGGTAATTTAGTTTTGGAAACTAAAATAAAAAAACAACTTCTTCTCTCTTTTTCTCCCTTTGCCGTGATATAGGCTTCTTCTTCTCCTCTGATTTTGTTTCAAAAACAAGCAAGCTAGCACTTAAAGGAGTCTTGTGAGGTGATAGGGAAACTCACCCTTGGGTTTGATTCATTCAACAAAGCTTGGAGCTTCATTAACAAACAAAATTTTTGAAATCGCATATCCGTTCAATGTAAGTTTTTTTCTGTAAACTCACTTGATCATTCACACATAATATCATGACTTAGAGACATTGGGCATGTCTAGGACACTAACAATGGTATCAGAGCCTTATCTAAGCATGATTTGAGTTTAGGGTTTATAGACTTTATTTGGGGATTTTATGCTTGGAGTATGTTTTTTTTTTCCAAATTGGTTGTTTGGTTGAGCTTTGATGATGATAAATTGGATTTGTTAATCAATGGATTTGAGAAAATTTGATTAGATTATTTTTCCCAAAAAATGCAACTTGGCCGAACATGAACCCTAGGACCTCTCATGGTGATTTTTGAAATTAGACCATTGGATGAGTTTATGGAATAATATGCTTATTGAATGTTGATTTAATTGGATTGAGATCAAATTAAGTGTTATTTTATGCACATTGCCGTGAGATTAAGCATGTTTAATGGATTGATTTGCTTCAATTGTGTAGGACATGAATTGGATAATTAAAGCATGATTAATTAGTTTAATTAATGTTTTAGAAATATTATTTTAATTAATTAATTATGGTAATTATACTTTAAATTAAATTAATGTGATATTTGGAATGTTATGTTAATAATAAATTAGTCTTTAAATTGGATTGGGCTAATTTGTTGTATTTGGGCTTAATGGGCTTAGTTGGGCCAAGCATGGTTTTGGACAATTGGATTGGATCCAATTGGGCCCAAAACCATTTCCATAAAGTCCAAATATGACTATTAGACCTTTAATAATTTAATTGGGCTTAATGGGCCTAAATTGATTTTTGGCAAAATGGTGATTCCTTATTGGGCATTGGCATCTTGGGTTGGAACCATAATTGGCCAAAGCCCATGCCTAAAGAATTAATTGAAAGCTCATTGGACTTTGATTAAATTGGCATTGGATGCTAATTGGGCATTTGAGACCCAATTGGATTGGATTTGGAATCCAAGTCTTTAAGGCACATAAATAAGTATAATTATTTAATTGGAATTAAATTAGAATTAGTATTGAATAAAAATTAAATTGGATTTAAAATTATAGTTTGATATAATTCAAGAATACGTACTTTGAGTATTTATTCTTAAACGAGTTGGACTCGCGCAAATCAAATCGTTGTTTGCACATTGGATGGTCATTAATTCAAAGATTAATTAATTGGATTAGATTGATTGAATAACATGCTTTGTGTGAATACTTGGATGTATTTGTATGAATAATGTATATTAGATGGATATTAGAAGGGTGGGGGTACTTTTGGAAATTGTTGTAATAAATTCGGAATTTATTAAATTGGACCTGTGTGTCCAGCCTATTATCTCTTTACTCTTTGTATTTCTCTTCTCACCAATTCCCCTCAATGTAAATGAGGTTTCCATAATGTATTATGTAATTGGGTAGAAGTATGAATAATGCTAACGGGAGAGAGGAAATGGAGATATTTGTTATAGGAACAAAGTTTGTTATATATCCATCCGCATATCATTATTAATTTATTCACGCCTTATTATGCTTTTAGAATTCATGTTTAATGGTGTATGATGAGACCTAATCAAAGATAATAAATTGGATGCCAATTTACGTGAAAAACCCTCACTTTAATATTAAGCGTATTCCTTCCATTGAGTGGTTCTTCTCAAGATCCAAGATTGGCTTTGATTTGTTGGCCAAAGTCAAGATCATTGTCCATTGTGGATGTGTTTGAACCACTAAGGCTTTGTTATATATCGCATGTCTTGGGCAGTTGTGACTTGTTGGCCAAAGTCAAGGTCATTTCTGTACATCGACGTGGATTACGAAGCTTTCCCACTGTCAATGAGTCGCGCTTAACTGGAATCATTAAGCTTGTTGAGCCAAAGCCAAGGCTTAGTTGATTCAGAGGAAAATGTTAGGATATATATATATTGGATATATATTTAGACTTGGAGGTCCGCCTACCGGATCTAGGAATTGGATGGGATCCAATTGATCTTAGAGATCTACCTAGTTAAGTTTCATACAGCTTGTTGGCCAAAGTCAAGGTTGTGTGTTATTTACCAGGATCCTAGCACACTAGGAAACTGGGTTTCCCGAGTACTCAACAGAAGGTTAGAGGCTCACCGAAAAATAGTGGGAGACCAGTATTAGATTTGCAATTTCGTTTAATACTTTCTAAATACGCGCTTTTAAATTATTTCGTCATTATATATTATATTAGTTGGACTAATATTTTATTATTTTTATTGAACAGTTGGACTGTATTCAAACTATTCATTTGTAGCTGATTATATAGTTGGACTATAGTAATCATTACATTTGATTGTACCCGATATCGTTGATTGAATAGTTAGATTATTGCAATCAAGATGACTGTAAAGATTAGCGATAGAGACATCGTCATGGGCGATAATTTCTTTAACGGCGCTAATTTTCCAGATTGGGAGATGAATCTCAGGATTGTCCTGGGAGCCGAGAAGTTGCTCTATGTCATAGACAGACCTCTCGGGCCTGAGCCTGGACATGAGTGGGTTGTTGATCATAAGCTTTGGAAGACTCTCATTGATGACAACTCAACTACTCAGTCCGTCATGCTTGCCTCAATGACCCCTCGATTTCGTCGTCAAAATAAGGGATTGGATCCCTACAACATGATGTTGAAATTGAAGGACCTTCATAGATCTAACCTTAGATCTCAGAAGTATGAATTGCAAAAGTAGCTCTTTCACTTACGTATGTCAGAGGGTACATCTGTCGAGTACTATGTGTCACAGATGATTACTGACATCGATCAGCTAGGTCAGCTGAGTATAACCTTCAAGGATGAGACTTCCATAGATTTGATCTTACAGTCTCTGCCCGACTGCTAGGGCGAGTTCATCATGAACTACAATATAATGAACCAAGAGAAGACTCTTGGAGAGTTGATGGCAATGCTGAAAAAGGCAGAGCCAGAGCTTTTGAAGGGCAAGATGCGCGAAGCGCATTCACTTCGATATCTCAGAAGGCCAAGGCTTTGCCGAAGGCTTCTAGAGGTATGAAGAAGAAAAGAAAGGGCAAGACCAAATCATCAAAGTCTTCTGGGAAGGAAAAGGACAAATCCCAAGATGTCTGCCTACAGTGTGGCAAACGGGGTCACTGGAAGCGTGACAGCTGTGAGTACAAGGTGCACATGAAGGAAGTGAATGCGGGCAAAGCTCCGGCTTCAAGTATGTTTGTTATTGAAAAAAACATGTCTACTTCTAGTTTTAAAAATTAGATTTTTGATTCTAGATGTGGTACTCAAATATATTGACTGATGTGCAGGATCTGTAGATTAGCAGGAGACTGACTTCAGGAGATATCAACCTCCGAGATGGAAATGGGACAAGAGTCACCGTTTTGGCCGTTGGGACCTATATTTTGGAACTGCCTTCGGGGCATGTATTTTCATTATCAGACTTTTATTATGTACCTAGTTTGACTAGAAATATTATCTCTGTATCTTGTTTGACCCAATGTGGGTATACTTTTGTATTCCGAAACACTGGGTGTTTTGTTTATAAAGATGATTTTGAGATATGTATTGCTGATGGTAATAATGGTCTTTATATTTTGAATATAAATGAATCTCAAACATATAACATGACAAACAAAAGGCTCAAATTGAGTAAAACAGATGAAACTTATCTGTGGCATTGTCATCTGGGACACATTAATAAGACTCGTATATCCACACTTTCGAAGAGTGGATACTTGGACGGATTTGATCCTAATTCATATGACGTCTGTGAATCTTGTCTATTAGGCAAAATGCCTAAAACGCCTTTTAGCGGTAAAGGTGTACGTGCCACCGAACTGTTAGCCTTCGTTCATAGTGACGTATGTGGGCCCATGTCTAGCAAGGCTAGAGGTGGATATGAATACTTCATAACCTTTATGGATGATGCATCGCGTTACGGTTATGTGTATCTTATGAGACACAAGTCGGAAACTTTTGAAAAATTCAAAGAGTTTCGACACGAAGTAGAAAAACAGACCGAAAAAATATTAAAACATTACGGTCGAACCATGGTGGAGAATACTTAAGCAATGATTTTCTTGATTACTTTAAAGAATATGGTATTCTTTCATAGTGGACTCCTCCCGGAACACCTCAACTTAATGGCGTGTCCGAACGGAGAAACCAAACTTTGTTAGACAAGGTAAGGTCTATGATGAGTCGCACTGAGCTACCAATTTCCTTATGGGGATACACATTGAACAGTGCAATACTTATTTTGAATAAGGTTTCGTCAAAGTTTGTTGAACAGACTCCATATGAAATATGGACAGGAAAGAAATCGGGTTTCTCATTCCTAAATATTTAGGGATGCTTAGCATACGTTAAACGTTTGGATGGTACCAAACTAGAACCCAAATCAGATAAGTGCCTATTTGTAGGTTATCCTGGGGAAACCAAAGGATATTACTTCTACAACCCACAAGAGAACAAGGTATTTGTTGCTCTCCATGCGGTTTTCCTCGAAAAGGAATTCCTAAATGCAGTGGTAAGTGGGAGGAACGTAGAACTCGATGAAAATTGGATTGATACTATTCATGGCACCGAATCCCTTACGGAACACGAACAGTTCATAGTGGATGAGACTGTACCTCAATTTTTTAATACACAAGAACCGCATCGATCAGAGAGAGTTAGAAAACAACCTTAGAGGAATGGGTTTATGATCTCACCTCATATAGATATTAATCTTATTGAGGATAATGAGCCGGCTACATATGAGGAAGCGATACAAGCTATCGACTTCGCTTTATTGCAAGATGCCATGAAGTCCGAAATGGATTCCATGTATACCAACCATGTTTAGGCATTGGTTGATGTACCAGAAGGCGTTAAGTCGATTGGTTGTAAATGGGTCTTCAAGAAGAAGACGAACATGGATGGAAACATACAAACGTACAAAGCTAGGCTTGCAGCGAAAGGGTATCGTCAACGACATGGTGTCGATTACGACGAAACCTTTTCACATGTTGCCATGATTAAATCCATTTGGATAATGCTTGTTATTGCTACATATTTCGATTATGAAATATGGCAAATGGACATCAAAACCACTTTCCTTAACGGAAACCTTTTAGAGGATGTTTATATGCAACAGCCTGACGGTTTTGTCGTGCCAAAACATACAAACAAGGTTTGCAAGTTAAATCGATCCATTTACGGATTGAAGAAAACATCACGTTCTTGGAACCAATGTTTTGATGAGATCATAAAAGAATATAATTTCATTCAAAACGAAGATGATTCTTATGTGTATTAGAAGGTTAGTGGGAGCACACTAACAGTCATTGTCTTTTACGTTGATAATGTATTTTTTATTGGCAATGAAATTCCCATGCTACAGTCGGTGAAAGCTTGGCTTTCATTAAAATTCTCCATGAAAGATCTGGGAGAAGTAGCCTTTATTCTGGGAATAAGGATCTACCGGGATAGATCTAGAAAGCTGCTTGGACTCTTCCAGAGCTCCTACATTGACAAAGTGTTGAAGAGATTCAACATGGTGTTGGGAAATCTCTAAGTGCCGAGGATCGATTCAAGCATAGAAACAACATGCGAATACATCGAGGAAGTTGCGGAATACTTACATCGATCGGTTGAGGCGATGCGGTGAAGAACAAAACTTTAAGCTCCCTCCTAGAGTGCTCGGCAGTGGCAGTTTTGGCTCCTCAAATTCGGCCATCTCCAAGTGTGCTCCAAGCTCCAAGCTTCATTTGGTGATTCCAAGCTCACAAGTTGGTTTCCCTATCACCTTCGCAAGACTCCATGTGTGCTAGCACTTGGTGATTTTTGTCACAAAAATCACTTAGCTTCTTCTCATTCCATTCACGGCAGAAACCAGAAAAACAGAAGAGAAAAAAAGCCCCTTGTGGGCGTGAAAGAGGGAGGAAGAAAGAGAAGAGAGAATGTGTTGGTTGGTTGCAAAATGTGAATCTAATACACTTTAATGAATTTCCAAATTCATTTTCCAATTTTTCTTTTCCAAAAAGTCAAGCTATTAAAGCTTTGCCAACCATTTCATCAACTATTCACATCACAAGTACTACACATCACATCACTCAAAGTGATAAGTGATTTGACGCTTGAAGTGACTAGCGATTTGACGCTTGATGTGACTTGCGGGCCGCACTTAAGTTTGCAATGCGAGTGCGCTCGCAAACACTCCCGGGCTCGAGTTCGCTAATTTCAAATTAACAATTTTCCGTTGTGACGTAATTAAATGATTATGCCTAGCAAAATCACTATTCACGTCTCTAACGAATTAATTCTAAATTAACTCGTTCGCCCGAATTAAAATCAAATTTCAATTCCCCGTCGAAATCCAATTTCTTTATATATCAAATATATTATTTTATCGATTAATTCCAAATTAATCTTTATCTCTCTTTAAATGATATTTTATCCCAGATAAAATATCTCCGTAATTAATCCCAGATTATTTTTCTCTCTCATTTAATTAACCCCATATTAATTAAGTGCGAGTCATACGTCATCGGTGAATCTTCAGGAAGCGACCCATGAGATCCCCGTATATGTTGGCAGTAAATCCGGTTGTCGGACTATCTGAACACGTAAGTACCTAGTACTACGTTTTTACCGATTTACAAGACAAGGTTGGCTTCTAGCAAAGCGCCATGCCTACCCAATTCTCCAGAAATATCCTTACTGGAATATGTGATCTATATCAGGCGTAGTATACGTAGTATTGCATATTTCGATCCAGTATCGGATGTCACGTGTAAGGCTTGGGGCTAGAAATGTGTTTGCCCCGTACGAAGCACATATCAGATCTCTGGTAACTAGTCTCTACAATCGGATAAACATGACCTAGTCATTTTACCCCGATGACTACAGTACATAAGAGAACCAGTTCCATATCCTGCGTGATTATCATCTCCACTATGACTGGAGTGATACTTCCGTCTTGACATCACACCCAATACACTACGATTCTCAATATACCTAGCAGAGGCATACATAGAACCTGTTAAAGCTCTGGACGACCTAAAACCAAAGTATATTGATTATCGCAAGTATTAGCGGTGCAAGTCTCAGGTTAAGACCAAGTACACCTACCCTGATTTGGACTTCCATAGACACATAGTCATACTACCAATGGAATTCCGAGGGGTCTATCCAGAGCGAAGCTGTTTCCGTACCATTGGTAAAATACAACCTCCTACTAAACTTGCATGAGTATCCTATACCCAAATATATGAGAACTATGCCGTTATGCCCTCACAACCCGCACAAGTGTAATACTAATCTTTTGTGCGTTATCGATGTCCAATCTCGATAATACTCTGACTATGGATATTTAATGATTAAACTTTCGTGGATTGATACTGTCTCATATCATCTCAATCCAGGAAGTAATTATATGGACCTTTCATCATTTATACATCTTGGTGATCTAATCACAAATGATAAAAGAGCAATCTCCTTTGTCACATAGTTAATTTGTACAACAACACTATGATCTGTACAAATAGTGACGCTATGGGTTATAACTGTCCAACAATCTCCCACTTGGCCTATAGCCAGTCACTCGAGTGTCTTACACCGAACTATGTACGGTTCGCTCAAGTTTCTGAGGAAAGGCTTTCATCAGCGGATTTACATGATTATCATCTGATGCGATTTATTCGATCATCACATCGCCACGATGTATGATTCGAACGAATCAGATGAATTGTCAAAGTATATATATGGATCGTTGATGAGACCATTAATTCTTTAGCCTGCGCTGTAGCCTAGCTCAGCTGCTAACAGAACTATTTTAATCCAATTAGATTATTATCAATCCAGAAGGCTTCTATTGCTGCCTCAGCTGCAGCAATAACCCGCTTTAGTTGTTTATTCGGTAACAGTATCTTGCTTGGAAGATTTCCAGCTCACTATTTCGTTATTTAAACTTTATAGTACCGTTGTACGACTTATAGTCGTTTTATCGGTTAGGAAACTTGCAGCAGTGATCCTAGTCACTTCAAGTTCTCCTTCTCCATAGATTAAGACAACATCCTTAGTTCTCTAGGATACTAAAGGACGTTCTTAACATCAATCTAGTGACTATCACATGGATTGGCCTGATTGTGGCTCCATATGCTCAAAGAGTATGAGATACCAGGTCAAGTACATTTTCAATGTACGATTTCTTGGAGAGTTTCAACAACTTTAAATATATCCCAGTAGATCTTTATTCCTAGAATAAAGGTTTTTTCTCCCAAGAATTCTACGGAGAATTTTTCATGAAAGCCATGCTTTCACCGATTGTTTTTATGGGAATATCATTTCCAAGAAATGATATTGTTGGATAATATGACCCATAGCGTCACTATTTGTACAGATCACGGTGTTGTTGTACAAATAAACTATGTGACAAGGAAATTGCACTCTCATCATTTGTGATTAGATCACCATAGATATATAAATGAAGAGAGGTCATATGATTAGTTCCTGGATTGAGAATGATATGAGACAGTATCAGTCCCCGAAGGATTAATCATTAAATATCCCTAGCCGGAGTATTATCGAGACTGGACATCGATAATGCGGAATAGGCTAGTATTGCACTTGTGTGCGTTGTGAGGGCACAACGACATAGTTCTCATATATATAAGTATTGGATACTTATGCAAGTGCGATAGGAGGTCGTGTTTCACCGATGGTACGGGAAACAGCTTCGCTCTGGATAGACCCCTCGGAATCCCATTGGTATTATGACTATGTGTCTATGGGAGTCCGAAATCAGGTAGGTGTGTTGGTCTTAACCTGAGACTTGCATCGCTAATACTTACGATAATCGGTAGACTTTGGTCTGGTGGTACAGGGCTTTAACCGGTTCTGCGTACACCACTTCTGGGTTTATCAGAGAGTCGTAGTGTATTGGGTGTGATGTCAAGACGGAAGTATCACTTCAGTCATAGTGGAGATGATGTCACGCAGGATACGGTACTAGTGCTCTTGAGTGATGCGCATCCAATCGGGATATTATGACCAGGTCATGAATATCTGATTATAGAGACTAGTTACCAGACATCCGACATGTGCTTCGGACGGGCAGACACTTATCCAGCCCCAGCCCTAGCCTAGACATGACTATCCGATACTGGGCCGATATACACAATACTACGGTATACTACGCTTGATACAGATCTATATATTCCTGTAAGAATATTTCTGGAGAATTGGGTAGGCATGGCGCTTTGCTAGAAGCCAACCTTGTCTTGTAAATCGGTATAAACGTAGTACGAGGTACTTACGTGTTCGGATAGTCCGACGACCGTATTTACTGCCAACATATCCGGAGATCTCATGGGTCGCTTTCTGAAGATTCACCGATGATGTATAACTCGCACTTTAAATAATCTGGGATTAATTAGAAGAGAGATAGGAAATTAATCTGGGATTAATTGCGGAGATATTTTATCTGGGATAAAATATTAATTAAAGAGAGAGAACGATTAATTTGGAATTAATCGATAAAATAATATATTCGATATATTATAAGAAATTGGATTTCGACGCGGAATTAAATTAGATTTTAATTCGGGCGAACGAATTAATTTAGAATTAATTCGTTAGCGACGTGAATAGTGATTCGCTAGGCGTAATCATTTAATTACGACGCGACGGAAAATTCGTTAATTTGGAATTAGCGAACCCGAGCCCGAGAGTGATTGCGAGCGCATTCGCATTTCGAATTCGAGCGCGGCACGCAAGTCACATCAAGCGTCAAATCGCTAGTCGCATCAATCGTCAAATCAATGTCACTTTGAGTGATGTGATATGACATGTCACTTAATTAAAGTGAAGAGATGTGATGTGAATAGTGATTGTGAAATGATTGAAAAGCTTTTGCTTTTTGACTTTTATTTGGTAAATGATAAAGCTTTTGTATTGATTTTATTTGGTGAAAATAAAATAAATATATAATTAAAGCTTTCACTTTCTCTCTCCATCCAACCACACTCACGCACTTCTCTTTTCCCTCTTTTTCATCTTCCTCTTCTCACGGCTTCAAGCCGATTTCTTCATAAAAATCTTCTGGTTTGACCGAAATTTTGAGAAGCAAATGAAGAAGAGTAGTGCTAGCACACACATGGGTTATATTATGGTGATAGGGAAACGATTTATGTGAGCATGGAAAAGCTTGGAAGCTTGGAGCTTGCATGGTGTTCATCATGGCCGAATCATGGAGGAACCAAACCAGTCAAAACCGAGCAGCCCACTGCCTTGGAGAGCTGTTGCCGAGCTTGGAGGGAGGTAAAAACGCAGTTTGTTCTTCGCATCTCAAACGTTCAATGTGAGTTATGTTTCCGCCTTACTCCTTTGATGTGTTCATACGTTTTTATGCATGTTTTGATGATCTTGGGACCTGATTAGAAACTCAACAATGGTATCTTGAGCCTTGAACAAGCATAAAAAGTTAGGGTTAAATTGGGTAAAACGAATTTGGGCATGTTTGATTGAAAATTGTTTGTTATAGTATGCTAAAAGTTGAATTAATGATTGATAGATCAATTGAAGAAATTGTGTTTGGAACCAATTTCCCCAATTTTTTTGTGTAGGCCAAACTTTGACAAAATTGTGGTAAACTCAATTTGAGCATCAATTGATTAAATTGTTTAGTATAGTATGCTTGAATGAGGTTGAATTGATGTTGTGCATATGATCAATTTCATGAAATTTGGTTGGATCCATTTTTCCCCAAATTTTGGGCATGACAAATTTGGGTAAACTTGATTTTGAGCATGTTTAATGAAATTGGATGATTTAGAATGCTTTAAAGTATGTTTAATTGAGGATTGATTGGATCAATTTGATGAAAAATGAGTTGGAACAATTTTCCCCAAATTGCTTGTTGATGCCGAAATGGAGACCCTAAATCTTGGTGAATTTTTGTTGTTTGATCATTGGACTTGAAACAATGGGTAATGTTGAATTGAAATTTGATTGGATTGAATTTGATTGGAACAATTTTCCCAATTGGCTTGGGAATTCAATTGGATTGAAATTCATTGTGTTTTTGTATTTTGATTCATTGATGAGTTTAATTGATTTGGGAAATGATGATTGTGGATTCGGATTGAAATCGAATCGGATTTGAAAAACCCCTAATTACGAGAACAAAAGCATGTAAATTGGGTTTGATTTTGATCAAATTATGTTGGACATGATTAATTGATGTTAAGCATGATTAATTGGACAAATTAGTGTTTTGGAAACTTTGATTTGGGTAATTAATAATGCTATACACTTTAGGTAATTTAATTGGAAAATTTGGAATTTTGAATTAAATAATTGGGCCTTAAAATTGGATTTGGGCTTTTAAAGTTGTTATTGGGTTTATTGGACTTTGTTGTACAAAGTTGGTTTAGGCCAAAATGGTTGGATCCAATTAGGCCCAAAACCGCTTCCAAAGGCCCAAATGCGACTAATGAACCTTTAACGTTTAATTGGGCCTAATGGGCCTAAATTAATTTATGGGCTTATGGGGTAACTCCCGGATTGGACTTTGGTTGCGGGTTTGACCCGAGTTGACCAAAAGTCCACGCCTCAAGAAATTAATTAAAAGCCCATTGGACTTAATTAAATTAATATTGGATATTAATCGGGCTTTGAGACCCGTAACGATTAAATTTGGAATTTAAGTCGTAAAGGTTTATTTTATAAAGTGTAATATTTAATTTGGAATTAAATAATGAATTAGAATTAAATACGTATTAAATTGGATTTAATCATGTAATTTAATTTTATTGAGAAATCGTACTTTGAGTACGTGTTCGCAATACGAGTTTGACTCGAACAAAATCAAATCTTTGTTTGAACATTGGATGATCACTAATTATCAGATTAATTAATTTGATTAGATTGATTGATAACATGCTTGTATGAATACATGGTTGTGATGTTTGAATAATGTATATCGGATGGATATTAGCGGGTGGGGCGATTTTAGAAATTGTTGTAATAAATTTGATTTATTAATTGGACCTGCGAGTCCAGCCTTATCTCCTATTTTTTGTATTCTCTTCTCACCTATTCCCCTCAATGTAAATGAGGTTTCTTTAGAAGTGTAGTGTAACGGGTAGAAGTAATACAATTGCTAGATTGAGAGAGAAAAGAGAGAGATTTGATCTAGGATCAATGTAAAGTATCCATCCGCATATCATTATTATTTTACATATGCGCTTTATTATGTGTTTAGAATGCATGTTTAAGGGTGTATGATGATGAGACCTTAACAAAGATAATTAAATTGGTAGCCAATTTGCACGCGAAAAACCCTCGTTAAATATCAAGCGTTTATTTTCCTTCCATTGAGTGATTCTTACTCAAGATCCGAGATTGGCAGGGGTTGTTGGCCAAAGTCAAGCCCTTGTCCGTCGAAGATGTGTTTTAATCACGAGCTTTGTTCCATCCATATCGGTGTCGTGTCCAAGTTGTGGTTTGTTGGCCAAAGTCAAGACCACTTCTTGTCCATTGACATTGATTACGAAGCTTCCATGTCAATGGGTCCGCGCTTGACTGGGATCACTAGGTTTGTTGTGCCAAAGCCAAGGCCTAGTTGATTCAGAGGAAAAAGGTTAGGGTATACATTCGATGTATAGGCATATATAAGATATATGTTTGGGACTTGGATGTCCACCTACTGGATCTAGGAGTTGGATGAGATCCAATTGATCTTCGAGATCTACCTAGTTAATTATCATACAATTTGTTGGCCAAAGTCAAGATTGTGTGATATTTAACGGGATCCTAGCCCACTAGGAAACACGGTTTCCCGAGTACTCGACAGAGGGTTAGAGGCTCGACGAAAAATAGTGGGAGGCAAGAATTGAATTTGCAATACTCGTTCAATTACTCGCCATACGCGCTCATTTAAATTATTTCGTCATTAGATTAAATGTTAGTTGGACTAATATTTAAATTGTTGTTTTAATAAACAGTTGGACTGTATTATACTTGATTATATATAATTGGATTATATTAATCAATATATTGAATTAATTAATTCATTTTCAGTTTACAGTTGATTTTATAATGGATTATAGTAATCAATGTAATTGAGGTTAATTATTGGATTATATAGTTGGACTATTATAATCATTATAATATATATAGTACCACTAATCGTTGATTAAATAGTTGGACTATTGTAATCAAGATAAAATTGAAAAGTTGGATATTTAAAATATAATCTGGGATTAAAATATTTTAAATGATTTAATTTTCAAATTGGGAATAAATAATAGGTTACTTTATTTGATAAAATAACTTATTATACCTTAAGCCCAAAATTAAGCAAAATAAGTAGAGCATAAAATCTTTGGAAGATTTATGTGATGATGACTTTAATGCTTAATTTAATATACTTGTCATAAATCTAATTTTAGATTTAAGAAGTATTAAAATTGCAATTTATAATTCTTGGAGAATTAATTGACTATTCTAGAGGAGATAAAGTCAAAGTTTGCAATTGGGCATGTAGCACGAGGTGCACATCGTTTCGATATTCTAAAAACCCAAGGCTTGGCCTAAGGTTCCTGAAATATTGAAAAGGATAATTGACATATCCCAAAGTGACTACCATTTGGATATGGCAGACACGAAGGAATTAAAGAAAGGGCAAGGCTCTGACTTTAAAATGTTTGTCAAAGTTATGTTCACAACTAGTATTGAAATTGGATTTTAAATACTTAGTGTGGTACATAAAATATATGTATTGATGTTCAGAATCTGCTTTGAGCAGGATACTGACTTCAAGCCGAGATTTCTCTGCGAATCGGAAACGGGACGAAAGTCGCTGTTTTCGACCGTAGATACCTAAGTTTAGGAACTACCCTTTGGGTATATACTTAAATTAGGAACTGTTATAATGTAACTAGTTTGACTAGAGACATTATCTCTATATCAGTGTTTAATCCGTTGCGGATAAAACCTTTATATTATAGAACACTAAGTGTTTATTATATAAAGATGATACTGAGATAAATACATTAGATGTAAATAACAGAATTTATATTTTGAATATAAATAAAATCTCAAACATATAAAATGACAAATAAATAGCTCAAATTGATTTGATCAATAGAGACTTATTTGTGGCATTGTTGTCTAGGACACAATTAACGAGACTCGTATATCCACACTTTTGAAGAGTGGGTACTAGGACTGATTTGACTATTCAAATAAGGTCTGCGAATCTAGTTTATTAGGTAAAGTACCTAAAATACTATTTACTTGGTAATAGTATAAGGGCCACCGATCTGTTAGCCCTATTCATGGTGAAGTAAGTGGGCCCATATCTAGCTAGGCTAGATGTGAACATGAATATTTCGTGACCTTAACGGATGTGGCATCACGTTATGGTTATGTGTTTCTTTTGAAGAACACAAATCGGAAACTTTTAGAGTTTCGACACGAAATAGACAAACAGATCGGCTATAGTATTATACCGTCACGGTAAGACCGTAATGGAAAATACTTAAGCAATAAGTTTCTTATATACTTGAAAGAGTATAGTATTCTTTCAAATGAGGACTCCTCCCGGAACACGTCAAAGTGACGGTGTGTCCGAACGGATTAACCGAATCATGTTAGACATGATAAGGCTAATCATGAGTCGCTCTGAGCTACCATTTCCTTCAACGGATAAGATAAGTTTTAACAGTGCAATAACTTATTTAGAATAAGGTTCCATATATAAATCTGTTTGACAGATGTCATATAGGATATGAACAGGGAAGAAACGAGGTTTCTCATTCCTGATAATTTGGGTATGCCAGGCATAACGTTTGGATGATACCAAACTGAAAGGACCCAAATTGGATAAGTGCCTATATAGGTTATCCTAAGGGAAACCTTAAGTATAGTACTTGTAAATCTCACATGAGAACAATGTGATTGTTGCTCACCATGCGGTTTTCCTGAGAGGAATACCGATATGCAGTGGTCAGTGGGAGGATAGTGATACTCGATGAAAATCGAGAGTAATACTGTTCAAGGCACGAAGTCCTTAATGGAACACAAATAGTTCATATATGATGAATATATACCATTAATCTTCAAATACACAAGAACCGTAGATACGTCGATAGAGAGAGTCAGAAAACAACCTGGGGTATGGGTTTCTGATCTCACCTCATAAAGATGTTAATCTTTTAAGGTACACCAACTGATTACGTATGAGGAAGTGATACAAGGTATCGACTCCCTATTATGACAAAGTGTCATGAATCCGAAATGGATTCCATGTATAACAAATTTTGGATACTAGTTGTTGTACCACAAGGCATTGTGCCTATTGGTACATTAAACGTCTTCAGGGAAGACATACATGGAAGGCAACATACCAACGTACAAAGCTGGGCTTTTGACGGAAAGGTATCGTTATCAACATTGTGTTAATAACGGTTCAACCTTTTACCTGTTGCCATGGTAAATCCATTTTAAAGATGCTTGTTGATAACTGCGTATTTCATTTATGAAATGTGTCAGTTATAGATCAAAATCGCTTTCCTGAAAAGGAAACCTTTTGGAGGATGCTTACAACATCCTGACGATTTTGTATAACCGACAAACAAGGTTTGCGGGTTATTCGATCCATGTTTGGATTGAAACAGCATAAGGTTCTTGGAACTGACGTTTTGAAATAATCATAATGGTTTATGATTTGACTCAAAACGAAATAATTCTTGTGTATATAAGGAGGTTAGTGGGAGAGGGCACTGGCAATGAAATTCCCATAAAGCAATCGGTGTGAAAGCTTGGCTTTCATAAGAAATTCTCCGTAGAATTCTGGGGAGTAACAACCTTTATTCAAGGAATAAAGATCTACTGGGATAGATTTGGAGTTGTTAACACTCTCTGGAAATTGTACATTTAAAATGTACTTGATAGGGTGTCTCATACGCTTCGAGCATATGGAGTCACAATCGCGTCAATCCAAGTGATAGTCACTGGATTGAAGATTAAGAACATCTGTTAGTATCTGAGAGAACTAAAGATGTTGTCTTAAACTATGGAGATGGAGAACTTGAAGTGACTAGGATCACTGCTGCAAGTTTCCAAACAATTAAATACTACGGTACTATAAG
The DNA here is from genome assembly GCA_019454045.1 of Zanthoxylum bungeanum. Classification (NCBI taxonomy): domain Eukaryota; kingdom Viridiplantae; phylum Streptophyta; class Magnoliopsida; order Sapindales; family Rutaceae; genus Zanthoxylum; species Zanthoxylum bungeanum. Next base: position 35,243 of record SKCR01041004.1, read on the forward strand.
TTTGAATAACGGGACAGTGAGCTGGAAATTCCGAGCAAGATAACTGTTGCCGAATAAACAACAAATACAGATTATTGCTGCAGCTGAGGCAGCAATAGAAGCCATTTGGATCGAAAATATCTAATTAGATTAGATATAGTTCTTTTAGCAGCTGAGCTAGGCGTCAGCACAGGCTAAGGAATTAAAGGTCTCGTCGACGATCCAGATATACTTCTATCATCTAATTCGTTCGGATCACACATCGTGGCGATGTGATGATCGTATAATCGCGTCAGACGATTATCAAACAAATCCGCTGACGAAAACCTTTCCTCAGCAATTTGAGCGAACCGTACATAGTTCGGGTGTTAGACACTCGAGTGACTGACTATGTGCCAAGTGGGAGATTGTTGGATAATATGACCCATAGCGTCACTATTTGTACAGATCATGGTGTTGTTGTACAATAAACTATGTGACAAGGAAATTGCACTCTCATCATTTGTGATTAGATCACCATAGATATATAAATGAAGAGAGGTCCCTATGATTAGTTCCTGGACTGAGAATGATATGAGACAGTATCAGTCCCCGAAGGATTAATCATTAAATATCCCTAGCCGGAGTATTATCGAGACTGGACATCGATAATACGGAATAGGCTAGTATTGCACTTGTGTGCGTTGTGAGGGCACAATGACATAGTTCTCATATATATAAATATTGGATACTTATGCAAGTGCGATAGGAGGTCGTGTTTCACCGATGGTACAGGAAACAGCTTCGCTCTGGATAGACCCCTCGGAATCCCATTGGTATTATGACTATGTGTCTATGGGAGTCCGACATCAGGGTAGGTGTATTTGGTCTTAACTGAGACTTGCACCGCTAATACTTACGATAATCGGTAGACTTTGGTCTTGGTGGTACAGGGCTTTAACCGGTTATGCGTACACCACTTCTGGGTTTATCAGAGAGTCGTAGTGTATTGGGTGTGATGTCAAGACGAAAGTATCACTTCAGTCATAGTGGAGATGATGTCACGCAGGATACGGCACTAGTGCTCTTGAGTGATGCGCATCCAATCATGATATTATGACCAGGTCATGAATATCTGATTATAGAGACTAGTTACCAGACATCCGACATGTGCTTCGGACGGGGCAGACACTTATCCAGCCCCAGCCCTAGTATTTGACTATCCGATACTGGGCCGATATACACAATACTACGGTATACTACGCTTGATACAGATCTATATATTCCTGTAAGAATATTTCTGGAGAATTGGGTAGGCATGGCGCTTTGCTAGAAGCCAACCTTGTCTTGTAAATCGGTACAAACGTAGTAAGAGGTACTTACGTGTTCGGATAGTCCGATAACCGTATTTACTGCCAACATATCCGGAGATCTCATGGGTCGCTTCCGAAGATTCACCGATGATGTATAACTCGCACTTTAATTAATCTGGGATTAATTAGAAGAGAGAGGAAATAAATCTAGGATTAATTGCGGAGATATTTTATCTGGGATAAAATATTAATTAAAGAGAGAGAACGATTAATTTGGGTTATTATGGTGATAGGGAAACGAATTATGAGCATGGAAAAGCTTGGAGCTTGGAGCTTGCATGGTGTTCATCAATGGCCGAATCATGGAGGAACCAAACCAGTCAAAACCGAGCAGCCCACTGCCTTGGTGAGCTGTTGCCGTGAGCTTGGAGGGAGGCAAAAACGCAGCTTGTTCTTCGCATCTCAAAACCGTTCAATGTGAGTTATGTTTCCGCCTTACTCCTTTGATGTGTTCATACGAATTTTATGCTTGTTTTGGATGATTCTTGGGACCTAATTAGGAACTCAACAGATATATTATCATTATTTAAGACTTTCACTTTCAGTGCGCTCCCATTAACCCTCTTATATACACAAGAATCATTTTCGTTTTGAATTAAATCATATACTATTATGATTATATCAAAACGATATAGTTCGAAGAACGTTATGCTTGCTTCAATCCATCCATGGATTGAATAACTTGCAAACCTTGTTTGCTCGTTTTGGTACGACAAAACCGTCAGGAAGTTATAAACATCCTCCAAAGGGTTTCCGTTAAGGAAAGCATTTTTGGAATTCTGCTGCCACATTTCATAAATGAAATATGCAGCATCAGCAAGTATCGTCCAAATGGATATACCGTGGCAACAGGTAAAATGTTTCATCATAATCGACACAATGTTGATAACGATACCTTTTCGCTACAAGCCTAGCTTAGTACGTTGGTATGTTGCCTCCCATGTATGTATTAATTGAAGAATTATACAGTACCAATAGGCACAATGCCTTGCGGTACATCAACTAGTATCCAAACTAGGTTGATATACATGGAATCCATTTCGGGCTCATGGCACTTTGCCATGATAGGGAGTCGATACCTTGTATCACTTCCTCATTCGTAGTCAGTGCATATTCCTCAATAAGATTGACATCTTTATGAGGTGAGATCAGAAACCCATACCACATGTTATTTTGTGACTCTCTCCGACTTACGCTGTTCTTGTGTATTCGAAGATTACTGGTATAGTTCATCCTTGATGAACTATTTGTGTTCCATTAAGGAATCTGTGTTTGGAACAGTATTACTCCGATTTTCATCGAGTTTTACTTTCCCCCAATTACCACTGCATATAGGTATTGCTCTTAGGAAAACCGCATGGTGAGCAACAATTACATTGTTCTCTTGTGAGCTGTATAAGTACTATACTTTGGTTTCCCTATGATAACCTACAATTTGGCACTTATTCGATTTGGGTTTTAGTTTGGTATCATCCCAACATATGCCTAGCATTCCCAAATCATTAGGAATGAGAAACCCAATTTCTTTATTGTTCATATCTAATATGAATTCTTTTAAACAGATTTTGGAACCTTATTCAAAATAAGTTTTGCACTGTTTATGCGTATCCGTTGAAGGAAATGGTAGCTCAGAGCGACTCATGATTAGCCTTATCATGTCTAACATAATTCGGTTTATCCTATCGGACACACCGTCAAACTGACGTGTTCCGGGAGGAGTCCTCATTTGAAAGAATACTATACTCTTTCAAGTATATGAGAAACTTATTGATTAAGTATTTTCATCATGGTCTAGCCGTGATATTTTAATACTTTAGCCGATCTGTTTGTCTATTTCGTGTCGAAACTCTAAAAGTTTCCGATTTGTGTTTCAAAAGAAATATATAACCCTAACGCGATGCCACATCCGTAAAGGTCACGAAATATTCATATCCACCTCTATCCTAGCTGGACATGGGCACACTTGTTTCACTATGAACTAGGGCTAACATATCGGTGGCATTTGCACTTTTACCAATAAAGGCGTTTTAGGCACTTTGACTAATAAACTAGATTCGTAGACTTTATTTGAATATAATCAAATTTGTCCTAGTACCCACTCTTCAAAAGTGTGGATATACGAGTCTTGTTTTATTGTGTCCCAGACAACAATGCCACATTTAAGTTTCAACTGATTAAATCAGTTTGAGCTATTTGTTTGTAGTATTATATGTCTGAGATTTATTTATTTTCAAAATATTAATTCTGTTATTCACATCTAATGTGTTTATCTCAATATCATCTTTATAAAATAAAACACTTTAGTGTTCTAGAATATAAAGGTACATCTGCAACGGATTAAACCCTGATATAGAGATAATGTATCTAGTCAAACTAGTTACATTGTAACAGTTCCCTAATTTAAGTACACACCCAAGGGGTAGTTCCTAAACTTAGGTCTCTACGGTTAAAACAGCGACTTTCGTCTCGTTTCCAATTCACAGATTAATCTCAACTGTAGTCAGTATCCTGCTCATAGCAGATTCTGCACACCAGTACATATTTATGTACCATACTAAGTATCTAAAATCCAATTTTAATACTAGGAGTGAACATGTTTATGACAAACATATTTGAAGCCGAAGCATTGCCCCTCTTCAATTCCATCACATATGCCTTGTCCATACGGCAATCACGCTTCCGTGTCCCCGTTTGCCACAATTTAGGAAGACATTTTGGGATATGTCCTTTATCTTCCCAGAAGATTCTAATGACTTTGTCTTTGCCCATTTCAACACTCCATAAGCCTTTGGCCAAGCTTTGGCCTTCTGGGATGTCGAAGTAAAGTGCGCCTTGCGCTACTTGTCTTATTGCAAATTTTGGCTTTGTCTCATTGAGAATGGCCATTAACTCTCCAAGAGTTTATTTTGCAATTTGTACTTCAAAGATCTAAGATAGATCTATGAAGATCCTTCAATTTCATTATCATACTTTAAGGATCTAATCCTTAGTTCTGATTAAGAAATTAAGGAGTCTTTTTGGCAAGCTTAATGGATTAAGCACTAAAGTTATCATCACATAAATCTTCCAAAGATTATGTTCTATTATTTTCTTAACTACGGGCTTAGGCCTAATATGTTATTTTATCAAATAAAGTAACTTATTAGTTTACCAGGACCATCCTGATATTTTTTCCCAATTTGAAAATTAAAGTCGTTTAAAAATTTTTCATTCACCCAGGATTATGTTTTAAACACTATCTTTCAATTTTATTTTGATTCGAATAGTCCAACTATTTAATCAACAATTTAAGGTACTATACATTTTAATGATTACTATAGTCCAACTATATAATCAACTATAATTTTAATTGATTAAATTCAATTATATTGATTACTATAATCCAATTATAAAATCAACTATTAATTGAATAGTTTGAATACAGTCCAACTGTTTAATTAAAACAACGATTAAATATTAGTCCAACTAACATTTAATTTAACGACGAATGAATTGTGATTGAGCGCGTATGACAAGTAATTAAACGAATATTGCAAATTTAATTCTTGTCTCCCACTATTTTTCGGCGAGCCTCTAACCCTCTGTCGAGTACTCGGGAAACCGTGTTTCCTAGTGGGCTAGGATCCCATTAAATAACACACAATCTCGACTTTGGCAAACAAATTGTATGATAATTAACTAGGTAGATCTCTAAGATCAATTGGATCCCATCCAATTCCTAGATCAAGTAGGGGACATCCAAGTTAAGCGGAACCCATTGACCATGGAAAGCTTCGTAATCAATGTCGATGGACAAGAAGTGATCTTGACTTTCGCCAACATATCACAACTTGGACAAGACACCAATATGGAACAAAGCCTTCGTGATTCAAACATTGTGGTTTTTGTACAAATTAACTATGTGACAAAGGAAATTGTTATTTTATCATTTTTTCATTGGATTACTTAGAATATATAAATGATAAAAGTCCTTATGATTAGTTCTGGATTAATAAGATATGAGACAATATTAATCCACGAATGGTTTAATCATTAAATATCCATAGTCGTAGTATTATCGAGACTGGACATCGATAATGCAGAATAGACTAGTATTACACTTGTGCGCGTTATGGATACTTAACGGCATAATTCTCATATATTTAAGTGTTTGATACTTATGTAAGTGTGATAGGAGGTTCTGTTAGCCGTTGGACAGGGAACAACTTTGCTCTGGATAGACCCCTCGGAATCCCATTGGTAGTATGACTATGTGTCTATGGGAATCCGAATCAGGGTAGGTGTATGTGGTCTTAACTTGAGACTTGCATCGCTAATACTTGCAACAATCAGTACGCTTTGGTTTTGGTCGTCCGCAACTTTAACATGTTCTGTGTATGCCTCTTCTAGGTTTATTGAGAATCGTAGTGTATTTGGTGTGATGTAAAGATGGAAGTATCACTTCATTCATATGGAGATGATGATCACGCATGGATACAGAACTAATACTCTTATATGCTGCAGCTATCGGGATAATATGACTAGGTCATGATTATCCGATTACAGAGACTAGTTGCTAGTGATCCGATATATGCTTAGTATGTGGCAGACATAATTCCAACCCCAGGCCTAGTATGTGACATCCGATACTGGATCTTAATACGTAATACATAGTATACTATGACTGATATAGATTATATATTCCTCGTTGAATATTTCTGGAGAATTGGGTAGGCACAGTGCTTTGCTAGAAGCCAACTATGTCTTGTAAATAGGTGAGAACGTGGTAGGCGGTACGCACGTGTCAGATAGTCCGACAACCGAATTTACTGCTAACATATCCATGGATCTCTTGGGTCGCTTCCCAAATATTCACCCATGACATTTGACTCGAACAGAATTAATCTGGGATTAATTATGAGAGAGATAATTAATCTGGGATTAATTACGGCAAGAATTTATTTGTGATAAAATTCAAATAGAAGAGAGAAAGTGATTAATTTGGAATTAATCGATTAAATATTATATTGGATATATTAATTGAAATCGAATTTCAATACGGAATTAAAATTGGATTTTAATTCGGGGGAACTAATTAATTTGGAATTAATTCGTAAGCGACTTTCGTAATAATTTTGCTAGGCATTATTATTTAATTAAATTGGATTTAATTACATCGCAACGGAAAATTCGTTTAATCAGATTAAATGAACCCGAGCCCGAAGTGTGTTGAGTAACCCAACTTGAATTTTAAATTTAAGTGTGAGACCTACTAACTTACATCAATTGTCAATCTAGTTGATGGAAGTGGTTGGGAGCTTTTAATGAAACTTGATTAACACACTTTGCATTTTCTTTTTGGAAAAGATATACATCTTTTGGAAAAGAAACTTGGTAATTTATTTTGGAAACTAAAATATTAAAACAACTTCTTCTCTTTTTTTCTCCCTTTGCCGTGATCTAGACTTCTTCTTCTCCATTGATTTTTTTTTTCAAAAACAAGCAAACTAGCACTTAAAGGAGTCTTGTGAGGTGTTAGGGAAACTCACCCTTGGGTTGGATTCATTCAACAAAGCTTGGAGCTTCATCAACATACAAAATTTTTGAAATCGCACATCCGTTCAATGTAAGTTTTTTCCGTAAACTGACTTGATGATTCACACATAATATCATGACTTAGAGACCTTGGGCATGTCTATGACACTAACACCCATAGATCGTACATTGACAAAGTGTTGAAGAGATTCAACATGGTTCAGTCCAAGAAGGGGCTGCTTCCAGTGTCACATGACGTCTCTCTATCTAAGGACATGTATCCTAAAATTCAAGATAAGAGAGATACCATGAATCGGATCCCATTCGCTTATGTAGTCGGATCGATTATGTATGCCATGATATGTACGTGAACTGATGTCTCGTATGCTTTGAGCATGTGCAGTCGCAATCATCTAAGGACACGTATCCTAAAATTCAAGATGAGAGAGATACCATGAATCGGATCCTGTTCGCTTATGTAGTCAGATCGATTATGTATGCCATGATATGTACGTGAACTGATGTCTCGTATGCTTTGAGCATGTGCAGTCGCAATCAGGCCGATCTAGGTGATGGTCACTGGATTGATGTAATGAACATCCTTGAGTATCTTAGACGATTTAAGGATACTTTCTTAGCCTATGGGGAAGGAGAACTTGAGGTGACTTGTTTCACCGATGTAAGTTTCCAAACCGATAAAGATGACTGTAAGTCAAAATCAGGGTACATAATTTTGTTTGAATAACGGAACAGTGAGCTGGAAATCTTCCAAGCAAGATACTGTTGCCGATTTAACAACAGAAGCAGAATATATTGCTGCAGTTGAGGCAGCAAAAGAAGCATTTTGGATCTATAAATTTCTAATTGGATTAGTAGTAGTTCTATTAGCAGCTGAGCAGGGCTACAACGTAGGCTAAGGAATCACCGTCTCATCAACGATCCAAGTATGTACTGTTGGGTTCTCTAAGAACTAGCCAAGGATCTAATAAGCATAAAATTTGTGTGAATAATCAAAGTAAGTTGTGGAAAAAGTACTCACATTGATCGGCAATGAGGATGTAGGATTTCAAAAATTTTGCTCCTTTGTGGTTGCTCCAAGCTCTCTGTTGAATTGTATGTTGAGCTTCCAAGCTTATTCTTTTTGAATTACAAACTCAAGGGATGTTTCCCTATCACCTTAGTTGACCCTTTTGTGTGCTAGCACTTAAGATTTTTGAATAAAAAATCAAAGAGAATTAACCCTAGGTTCAAGCCCAAGTGGAGAGAAAATGGGTGCTATTCACGCCCAAGAGAGAGAGAGGAAGATGAATGAAAAGTGAATTGTGTTATTGATTTTCCAAAAAACAAAAACATATACCAAAACAAGATTTGGTAAAAAGTCTATCACCTTTTCAAAGTTGAGTGTTTGGTAAGTCATCACCAAATACCAAATTCCATCAACATAAAGTGATGAGAATGACATGTGATGTGACTTGATGTGGGCCCCACTTTGATTCAAATTCAAGTGGGCCCGTAAATACATTCCGGGCTCGAGTTCGTTCATTCTGAATTAACAAATTTTCCGTTGTGACTTAATTAAATCCAATTTAATTAAATAATAATGCCTAGAAAAATTACTATTAAAGTCGCTCGCGAATTAATTCTAAATTAATTCGTTCGCCCGAATTAAAATCCAATTTTAATTCCATTATGAAATCTAATTTAATTTATATATCAAATATATTATTTTAATCGATTAATTCCGAATTAATCGTTCTCTCTCTATTAATTGAATTTTATTCCAGATAAAATTCTCGTCGTAATTAATCATAGATTAATTTTCTCTATCTTCTAATTAATCCCAGATTAATTATGTTAGATTCATACGTCATTGGTGAATCTTCGGGAAGCGACCCATGAGATCCCTGGATATGTTGGCAGTAAATCCGGTTATCGGACTATCCGAATACTTGCGTACCCCGTACCATATTTTTACCGATTTACAAGACATGGTTGGCTTCTAGCAAAGCACCGTGCCTACCCAATTCTACAGAAATATTCTTTGAGGAATATATCATCTTTGTCAGGCGTAGTATACGTAGTATTGAGTAGTACAATCCAGTATCGATATCATATGCTAGGCCTAGGGCTGGAATTGTGTCTGCCCCGTACGAAGCATATATCGGATCTCTGGTAACTAGTATCTATAATCGAATAATCATAACCTAGTCATATTATCCCGATGATTGCAGTACTTAAGAGTACTAGTTACGTATCCTGCGTGATCATCATCTGTATATGACTGGAGTGATACTTCCATCTTGACATCACACCCAATACACTACTATTCTCAGTATACCCAGCATTAGCAAGCATTATCCAAATGGATTTAATCATGGCAACAAGTGAAAACGTTTCATCGTAGTTGACACTATATCATTGACGATACACTTTCTGTACAAGCCTAGCTCTGTACATTTATATATTTCCATCCATGTATGTCTTCCTTGAAGACTCATATAGTACCAATAGGCACAATGCCTTCTGGTACATCAACCAGTGTCCAAACTTGGTTGTTATACATGGAATCCATTTCGGATATCATGGCACTTTGCCATAAAAGGAGTCGATACCTTGTATCACTTCCTCATACGTAGCCGGTTCGTTTTCCTCAATAAGATTGACATCTACATAAGGTGAGATCAGAAACCCATACCTCCCATGTTGTTTTCTGACTCTCTCCGACCAACGCGGTTATTATGTATTCGAAGATTATTGGTACAGTTTCATCCCTGATGAACTGTTGGTGTTCCGTAAAGGAGTCGGTGCCAGGAACATTATTACTCAGATTTTCATTGCGTTTTTACTTTCCTCCCACTTACCACTGTATATAGAAATTCCTCTTAGGAAAACCGCATGGAGAGCAACAATTACATTGTTCTCTTGTGAGTTGTTTAAGTACTATATTTTGGTTTCCCTAGGACAACCTACAAATAGGCACTTATCTGATTTGGGTTATAGTTTGGTATCATCCAAACATTTAGTGTATGCCTATCATTCCCAAATCTTCTGGAATGAGAAACCCAGTTTCTTTCATGTTCATATCTAATATGAAGTTTGTCTAACAGATTTTCATGGAAACTTATTCAAAATAAGTAATGCACTGTTTAATGCATATCCTGTGAAGGAAATTGGTAGCTCAGAGCGACTCATCATTAACCTTACCATGTCCAACAAAGTTTGGTTTCTCTGTTCGGACAAACCATCAAATTGAGGTGTCCCGGGAGGAGTCCACAGTGAAAGAATACCATATACCACATCTAGTATCAAAAATCTAATTTTGAAACTAGTAGTGAATATGTTTGTGACAAATATAATTGATGCCGGAGCCTTGCCCCGCCTTTGCTTCCTTCATGTCTGCCTTGTCCATACGGAAGTCACGCTTCCAGTGACCCCGTTTGCCACAGTTTAGGCAGACATCTTGGGATATGTCCTTTGTCTTCCTAGAAGACTGTGATGATTTTTCCTTTGCCCTTTTTTATATCCCTAGAAGCCTGACCGGCGTAATCACACATGTATAACGCAAGCGCACGTATCGTTCAAGTAGTATAAAAAGTATCGATCCCACAAGGACTTAATATCTATTCTATTAATTTTATGAGGTCAAGTGATTACTAATATCTAACAAGTTGTTTGAAAGGATAATGATGATTCTAAATTTAAAACAAGTAAAAGAAATTGAGAGTAGATTAATGAGAATTAAAACTATCTAGGGTTGTGAATTCTTCCAATATTAATTAAAAGATGAAGTAGTTAAATCATAGTCGGGTAAATATTGATTTATTAATCTGGAATATTAAATTATGTAAAAGCCTCTCCCGATGGTCATTTACAAATACCTAGTTTAATTCAATTGAATCATATGTCTATGTCAACCAAATTACCTAGATTCATTAAGTTTGAATTCCAATTATGATTACCCCCGCCCAACAGGTATATTCCTATCCTGTAAGGAAATCTATTAAAGGTTTATCTATCCTTAAAGAAGATCGTGGGTTGTTGAGTATAAGGTCTTTAAACTTAATGTCCCTATGTCTAGTTCATTTTAGGTTTATCTATTCAATTTTATTAGTGATAAGTTAATAAAAAGGCATTAAGATTATGACTCAACAAATAACTCTTTAATTACCCAAACTATAATCTAATCCTTTTTAAAACCGGTGATATTAGATTTTATCACAACCCTAGATATTTAATTTAGTTACAACACATAGTTAAAGCTGATATAAACTTTAAGATATAAAATGAAATTACTGAAAAGTAATAAAAAAAAATGCTAAGGTAAAATGAATTAACTTATACTATTCACTATTTAGATATCTCCCATAAAATAATATATATAATCTTGTGATATTTTAAATCAACCGTCCGGAATGGCGGTATCCTGATTAAGTCAAATTCAAATATACCAGCCATAAGGCGGAACAGAAATATAAACTTAAACCAACCGTCCAGTATAGCGGTATCCTCATAAAGTCAGGTTTAACCAATTTAAATTGAATAACCAACCGTCCGGAATGGCGGTATCCTTTATTAATTCAGGTTTTAAATAGTTTATATATTATATTTTAAGGGAGATTAGTCTAAATAGCAAAAGTAAAAGAATTACCTTTTTACCTCAGCATAGAGAAGTTAGCTCCTAATGGATGAATGAAAACTACTATTTATAGAAGAGAATTACTACTACAAACATAAATAAAACTAAATGAAAGAAACTAAAGAAGAGAAATCTCAATTTATTTATAAGGATTTCAGAGGATGAGGTACATTTGAAACTGAAATTTGAAGTTGAATTTATAGGCCCGGTCGACCTTGGGCGTCGTGACGCCAATGGCTTTGGCGTCGCTACGCGATGACGTGGCATGACCTTATTGGTTGCTTGCATCTCACCGGACAAGTGGCAGGGCGGCTGAAAAATTTCGGCTCGTTGAATTTTTGACACGTGGCAAGGCGGCTGGCTGAAGTCGGCTCTTTGAATTTTTGACACGTGGCATGCGGCGCATGTTAGCAGATCGATTGTGATGATGACACGTGGCACAACGCACGTTAGCAAAGTCAAACTTCTCAAACTCTGACTTGTGGACCCGGCGCACGTTAGGCGTCGCGACGCGCAATATTACAAAAATGCCATTTTTTGCCAATTTTCACAGTTTTGCTACAAATCACCTCCAGAATGTCCTGAAACTTTATTTATCTACAAAATAACACAAAACACATCAAAATATTCACAAAACTCAAGAAACTATACAAAATATTAAGTTAAATTAGTGGGAAATAGTGATACATTTATCACTCATCACACCCCCAAACCTATCATTTTGCTAGTCCTCGAGCAAAATAAAATAATAGAATAAAATTTAACTAAGCCACTTTCGTAGGGATCACGATTGCATTTAGCATATGCAACAAGCCTTTAAACCACTAGGTGTCCCTAGTGGACGAGTTGTAGTCTCGTGAGGGTTTACATCAATGATACCCACAAACATTTTATAAAAGTAAAAAGGTAGTGAAACTAATGCACACAAAAGCAAAAAGACAAGAGAAAAGAGAATAAATAAGTTAGTGACTAATTAGGTGAAACTTCTACTCCAAGTTTACTAGTTGTTTTGTTTCATTCTAAATTACTGAATAAGTAAATTCTCCGATTATTTTTATCATTCTTCATATACACAGCTAACAAAGTTTTATTCAACTCATTTTTGCCCACAATAGTCATAAGTGCAGTTGATAAGAGAGTAATATTTTTGTCCTAAAGTTTTATCAAAGTTCACATCTTTTGTAGTAATGGAATAAATTTTCTATTTTTCTGATTTTTTTTCTTTGATTTTTTTTCTCTATTTTTATTTATATACAATACCATCCATCTATGTAGCGAGCTTTGGGTCGGTGGCTCCCGAACCAGATGGCTTTAGGGCACCAGGTGTTAAGACACCCCTACGGACTTAATTACTCAGACTTCAGATATATATATATATATATATATATATTCTAGATATAATTCATCATTTTTGATCCATGTAGCGAGCTTTGGGCCAATGACTCCCAAACCAGTTGGTTTTAGGGCACTAGGTGTTAAAACACCCTTACAGACTTAATAACTCAGATCTCAGATGTAATTTTTTTTTTATTCCATCACTTTTTGAGATGCTTCTCCAATTAAACTGTAGTACTGAATATTACAATCTTTTCAATTTTATCTCATGTCCGTATGTTACTATGTGTAATTAATAATACCGCCAACTGAGCATATGAAGATCTATTTTAGTCAGTTTTATGGAGAATTTAAAAATTAAATAATTCAAAAGGAATTAAAAAAAAATTAACTTGTTTTGAAAAATGGGTTTGAAATACGTATCAGGAGTGAGAATTCCTTACACATCTATCTCTTACCAATTTCACCTTTTTAGTCAACATAAAAACCATAAACATAAAGAAATAACTTCTACTGGTCATGGTGTGTGACTAACTGTCGAATGGAATTCCTGTTGTAGATTCCCCAGAGGGAGGGTGGAGCGAGGCTCACTTAAGTACCCAAGCCTCTTAGGCTCTTATCGCTTGGTGACAGGAATAAACAACGAGTCCTCCAAACTAGTCTATCACAACAAGCTACTGGTGAATGATTATCTAGGTGCCTTCACATCTTTTCCTTATAGAGAGGTAGTGAGTGAAGGAAGACACCAAACCATAACCTAGCTTTAAATATGCCTTTGTTTTTGAAATAAATTTTTATTTTTATTTTTTTTATATTTTTCGAAAATTTTTTGACTAAAAATAAAAATACAATAAAAACAAGATACTATTAACTATTCCTCACCCCCAAACCTAAATGAGACATTGTCCCCAATGTCTTAAACAGTAGAAGAAGAGTTTAGAAGATAATACCTGGTTGGCTGAATACTACAAGAAAATTAAAGGTTAAGATCCAGATTTATTCGACGCTTCTTACCACGATCATCTTCGGACCATTTTATCTTTGAAAGGATAGGGTCAACTAGTGGTTCATATGCTAAGAGTTGGTCAAGTAGATCCGGAGCAGTTCTGGCAGTAAAGAGTAATTCTTTCAAAGGTTTTGACACGAACCCATTTCTCCGAGCATCATCAAGAAACACACAAAGAAAATCATAAAATCCATCAACGTTGAGCAGCCCAATTGGTTTCTGATGTATGTTCAGGTTCGCCCAAGATAGAACTATAAAAATTTCCTCCAATGTACCCAAGCCACCTGGCAAAGCAATAAAAGCATCAGAACAGTTAATCATTTCCACTAGTCGTTCAGACATACCTGGCACGATCAATTCCTCTCCGTTTGATGATTCAATAAGATTTGCTTCTGCCAATGGTTTTGGGATGATTCCCAAAACATGACTGCCTCTTTCCTGTACGGCCTTTGAAACGATCCCCATTAGTCCAAGATTGCCTCCGCCATATACTAAGTGCATATTTCTTACAGCTAAGTCTCGACCCAATTCTTGTGCTGCTTCTACGTATTGTGGTTTAGTACCAACACTACTACCACAAAACACACAGATGTTTTCAACTCGTCTTCTTGAAGTGGCTTCCATGTTTTACTATGGATGTCTTCAAAAGTGCAATGATGAGTTGAATTTATAATACCTGAAAAGCGTGAGTAAAAATAATAGCACTAATATATTCCAATGACGATTAGTAGTAAAATATTAAAATAAATCGTGATAGTAAAAAAGGTCTGAATCCTGTCGGAGAAAATAACAAAACAAATCATATTTATTAGGAAAAGACAAAGAGATATAATATGTACAAGAATTTACAACTTGATTAACGTTTATGCGTCAGAGACAAGCTTCACATCCAATTTTTCTTATAAATTGGCAAACAGGGTCTTTTTGAGTCAGATTCCCAAGACTTAACTGTTGTCTTTCTTTTTGGAATTGTGTGTGTAATTTGTGAATGGCTATATGAACATATCCACTAGGATTGTCTCAAGAGTCGAAGATATATCATCTACAGACTCCTTACTCAAGCCATCCCTAATGAATTTAATTTTATCTTCATGATTATCAGACACCATTCCTAAGAACGACAACGAGTATTGCAATTCCAGCGTGCACATTTGTAACAACCCCATTTGCTTAGCTCTACGTTTCTTTGCATAGTGATTTCTTCCAAAACCAGATAGATGTGAACTAAAGAGTCAGAAGACTCACTCACCTGCCAATCGGACTCGTGCTTCAATTACCCAACGAATGTCAGTAGGAATACCTTTGATCATCAGTAACCTCATCCGTTCCAAGCGAGTTTTGTAAACTTTCATCAGAGATTTTTGAGGGAGAGAAGGAAATTGCTTGTGAAGACTTGCGAGAGCTTCTTCCATCTTGAAATGTCTTAATTGCCAAAAACTAAACACACAAAAATTAAATCATATCAAATCACAATATATACACAAATTGCATGGGTTGCCTCCCTGCGAGCGCTAAGTTTTAAGTCATCAGCTAGACGTGACTGTCGGAACGTTATGCTGGATCTGAAAGTGTGACACTTTCTTTTTGTCGCTCCAACGGTTCTCCCCAGTAGTGCTTGACACGCTGACTGTTAACCTTGAATGTGTTGTTGGTGTTGGGATCCAGTAACTCAACAGCTCCATATGGTAAAACCTGAGTGATCATAAATGGACATGACCACCTTGATTTCAACTTTCCAGGGAAAAGTTTCAACCTCGAGTTGTACAACAACACCTAATGCCTTGGTTTCAATTGTCTGTGCACTATTTTAGGTCATGCCATTTCTTGGTCTTTTCCTTGTACAATTGGCATTTCATAAGCTTGTAGGCGAAATTCCTCCAATTCATTGAGTTGGTGAAGTCTTTTCTTTCCTGCAGCTTGTGGATCAAGATTCAACTTCTTCAGTGCCCAGTACGCCTTATGTTCAAGCTCAACTGGCAGATGGCATGCTTTCCCAAACACCAATCGATATGGGGACATACCAATGGGTGTCTTGTAAGCTGTCCGGTAGGCCCATAATGCATCATCCAGTTTTGTAGACCAGTCCCTCCTTGTTGATCCAACAGTTCTCTCCAAGATTCTTTTGATTTCTCTGTTTGAAACTTCAACTTTCCCATTTGACTGTGGATGGTAGGCTGTTGCAACCTTGTGAGTAACTCCATATTTGGATAGGAGTGCATCAAAATATCTGTTGCAGAAATGTGTGCCACCATCACTGATAATTGCCCGAGGTGTTCCGAAGCGAGTGAAAATATTCATTTTCAAGAATTTGATCACCACTTTTGAATCATTGGATGGTAGTGCAATTACTTCAACCTATTTTAAGACGTAGTCTATAGCAACCAAGATGTATAGGTTTCCGAATGATGGAACAAAGGGTCCCATGAAATCAATTCCCCACACATCGAATATCTCCACTTCCAGAATATTTTGCAACGGTCCTTCATTTCTCCTCGAAATATTCCCCATTCTCTGACATCTGTCACATTGAAGAACAAACAAGTGAGCATCTTTAAAATAGTGGGCCAGAACAAACCTGATTGAAGGACTTTAGCTGCAGTTTTATTTCCGCTGAAGTGTCCGCCGTATGGTGATGAATGACAATGCTGCTGCAAAAACACCGTTGACCTCTTCCTGTGGAACACATCGTCTCAGTAATTGATCAGCACATCGTTTGAACAGGTACGGCTCATCCCAGACATAATGTTTGACTTCCTTGAAGAATTTCTTCGTTGCTGAGTTTTACATTCCAACGGCCATTTTCCTGATACTATGTAGTTGACATAGTCAGCATAACAAGGGACTTCCTGTTGTTTTATGGCAAACAACTGTTCATCTGGAAAAGTTTCTTTAATTGATAGTTCTTTGCCAGCTGTTTCTCCATTCTCGAGCCTCGATAGATGATTTGCCACTTGTTTTCTGTTCCTTTCCTGTCTCTGATCTCCACATCGAATTCTTGCAGAAGAAGTATCCAACGATCAATCTGGGTTTGCATCTTTCTTTGTGATCAGGTATTTGATTGCTGAATGATCTGTGTAGACCACCACTCTGGGACCCAACAGATAAGAGCGGAATTTGTCAAAAGCGAACACAACTTGCAAGCAACTCCTTTTCAGTGGTTGTGTAGTTGAGTTGAGCTTCATTCAAAGTTCTTCTGGAGTAGTAAATGGTGTGGAATATATTTGCTTTGCGTTGTCCCAAAACTGCACCTACAGCAAAATCACTAGCATCACACATTACCTCAAATGGAAGAGTCCAATCTGGTGCTACTATGATGGGGGTAGAAACTAGCTTCTGTTTTAAGATCTCAAAAGCTTCCTCGCATTCTTTGGTGAAGTTGAAAGTCACATCCTTTTCCAGAAGATTGCAAAAAGGTTTTGCAAATTTGGAAAAGTCTTTGATAAATTTCCTGTAAAAACCTGCATGTCCAAGAAAACTCCGAATTCCTTTGACTGATGTTGGTGGAGGTAGTTTTTCAATTGTCTCTATCTTTGCTTTATCTACCTCAATTCCCTTTTGTGAGATCTGATGTCCAAGAACTATGCCTTCTTGCACCATAAAGTGGCATTTTTTCCAGTTGAGTATTAGATTTATATCTTCACACCTTTGTAATACCTGTTCCAATTTTTGCAAACAATGGTCAAAAAAATCTCCAAACATAGAAAAACATCCATGAAAACCTCCATACTCTGCTCCAGCATGTCTGAGAAGATGGCCATCATACAACGCTGAAATGTGGCAGGGGCATTACATAATCCAAATGGCATCCTGCGGAAAGAAAAAGTACCATAGGGACATGTAAATGTTTTTCTCCTGATCTTCTGGAGCGATGGCAATCTGACTGTACCCTGAATATCCATCCAGAAAGCAATAGAACTCATGTCCCGCCAATTTGTCCAGCATCTGATCAATGAATGGCAGCGGAAAATGATCATTCCTCGTGGCTTTGTTCAGCTTCATGTAGTCCAAATATCTCTCTCCATCTAGTCACCGTTCTTGTTGGGATTAGCTCATTCTTTTCATTGGTAACCACAGTAATTCCTCCTTTCTCGGCACACACTGCATAGGACTCACCCAACTGCTGTCTGAGATGGGGTAAATGATGCCATCATCCAACCATTTGATGATTTCTTTCTTCACGACTTCCTTCATGATTGGATTGAGTCTCCGTTGATGTTCCACTGTGGGTTTGTACTCATCATTCATCAAGATCATATGCATAAAACTATGCCAGCATCCAACTGCAGAATGATGGACTAATGCCTCGAATATCTGATATAGTCCAGCCAATGGCTTTCTTGTGCTCTCGTAACACTCTCAACAACTTTTCTTCATGCTCCAATGTTAGCGAAGATGAAATAATAACAGGTAATTCAGAAGATTTTCAAAGAAATGCATACCTGAGATGGCTCGGAAGTAACTTCAGCTCCAACTGTGGTGGTTCTTCAATCGAAGGCTTGATCCGGTTTTTCTTCGGTAGTTCCAAACTTTCAATTGGTTGTGTCACTTTGAAATGAAATGGCTTGTCAAGATAGTTGATACATTCCAGAATTTCAGCATCTAACTCAGTGTCAGTCATGTTGGTGATGCAAGCTTCAAGTTTGTCCGTGGGAACTGTATCAGTATCATGAATGATACTATCAACAACATCAATTCTGAAACATTCTTCCTCTTTTTCTTCACTTGGGAATTTCATGGCTTTGAAAACATTGAAGGTAACTTCTTGGTCCTGAACTTTCATGGTCAGTTCTCTTTTTTGTACATCAATCACTGTTCGACCTGCTGCTAAGAATGGTCTCCCAAGGATGATTGGCACATCTTTGTCTTCATCCATTTCAAGGATAATGAAGTCTGCTAGAAGAATGAGTTTATCAACTTTGACTAGCACATCTTCAACGACTCCTCTCGGAAATGCGAGCGTTCGATCAGCAAGTTGCAGTGAAACTGAGGAAGGCAATGTTTCTCCAATTTGTGATTTCCTGTAAATAGAAAAAGGCATTAAATTAACATTTGCACCTAAATCACATAAAGCCTTACCGAAGTTATGTTCTCCTATGATGCAAGGAATGGTGAAACTTCCAGGATCCTTCAACTTTAGGGGAAGTTTTCTCTGAATGATGGCACTGCATTCTTCTGATAATGCTACTGTCTCATAATCTCCCAATCTCCATTTTCGTGAAAGAATGTCTTTCATGAATTTAGTATAGTTGGGCATTTGTTCCAAAGCTTCTGCAAATGGGATGTTGATGTGCAGTTTTTTGAAAACCTCCAAGAATCGAGAAACTGCTTGTCCAGTTTACTTTTCTGAAGACGCTGAGGAAAATGGTGGAGGTGGAGTGATATGTTCTTTTTCCTTTCCTTTGCTTCTTTTTCATTTATTTCTTTTTCCTTCATCTGTTTCTTTGCTTCTTTTGTAATATCTTCAACGGTTGCCTTGATTCCAATATCTTTGTTGATTTCAGTACCACTTTTCAAGTTGATGGCTTGACATTGCTCATTCTCTTGGTTCCTCGAATTTGGTTCTGTATTGCTAGGAAGATTTCCTGGTGGTCTGTAACTCTGAGCATTGGCTAGTTGTCCAATTTGATTCTCCAGTGCTTTGATGGAAGCATATTGGTTTTGAAACATAGCATCATATGCTGCTTGTTGCTTTTTGAACATCTCTGCAAGCCAATCTTTCATTTCTGGGTCTTTTTCAAACTCCTGGCTTTTGTTCTGTTGCTGAAATCCAGGAGGTGGATAGTTCTTTTGCCCTGAATTGTTACTCCATGAGAAATTGGGATGATTCCTCCACCATGGATTGTAGGTGTGAGAATATGGATTATTCCACTGTCTGTTGAAATGTGACATAAATAATTCACCGTTTCTTCATGTTGATTTTGTTTGGGTGCTTCTCCATATGGTGAATTTGTGGTTCCAATGTTGCTTTGCATACCAGAGTCTGCATGAATTTGCATATCTGATCTAGTTTGGTACTGACTGCTGAATTGGCTCCAACCTCATAAATTCCAGCAATTCGTTGAATCATGCTTCTTTCTGTTGGCCACAAGGAATTGTTGTTGGCCATTTCTTTGATTAGGTCCCAAGCTTGATCTTCTCCTTTTGACATCAACGCTCCTCCAGCAGCAGCATCAATTGTGGTTCTCATTATTCCAGAAAGTCCATTATAGAATGTTAGGACTTGAAGCCATTTTAGAATCTCATGGTGAGGACATTTCCAGAGCAAATCTTTGTACCTTTCCCAAGCTTCGTAGAGAGTTTCTGATTCTTGTTGTACAAAGGATATGATGTCATTCCTCAGTTTTCCAGTTCTGGCTGGTGGAAAGTACTTTGCAAGAAATTTGGTGGCTAAAGTGTTCCAAGTTCTGATAGAACCTGCTGGAAGTGAATGTAGCCAAGCTTTAGCTATGTCCTTCAAGAGTATGGAAAAACACGCAATCTCATTGCTTCTTCAGCTTCTCGGTGTAATTGAAAGTGCCGCCCGCAAACTTCCAGGAAGTTGCTGATGTGGGTATTAGGATCTTCAGTTGCTTTTCCCCCAAATTGCACTGATTGCTGAATCATCTGAATGTAAGTTTTGATGTCACTGGCATTTGCTGGTAAGGGAGGAAGTACAATACATGAAATGAGGCCATCAACACCGGAATGGTTCTGTCTCGAATGGTAATTGGTGGTGCAACCTCCAAGGGTTCAGGTTCCATTTTAACAATTGCTTCTTGGCCTTGTCGCCTTTCCCTTCTTAACTGTCTGATAGTTCTTTCAATTTCTAGGTCAAGCGGTCGTAGTTCAAAGCTTCTGGTTCGTCTCATTAAGAATCTGATAACCTGAAACACAATAAAACGAAAACAATAAGTAAAAAGAAAATTAGATACAAGTAACGTATCTAACCTCAAAACTAATAATGAAAGATAAATAAGTCCCCGGCAACGGCGCCAAAAACTTGACCGGCGTAATCACACACGTATAACGTAAGTGCACATATCGTTCAAGTAGTATAAAAAGTATCGATCCCACGAGGACTTAATATCTATTCTATTAATTTTATGAGGTCAAATGATTACTAATATCTAACAAGTTGTTTGAAAGGATAATGATGATTCTAAATTTAAAACAAGTAAAAGAAATTGAGAGTAGATTAATGAGAATTAAAACTATCTAGGGTTGTGAATTCTTCCAATATTAATTAAAAGATGAAGTAGTTAAATCATAGTTGGTTAAATATTGATTTATTAATCTGGAATATTAAATTATGTAAAAGCCTCTCCCGATAGTCATTTACAAATATCTAGTTTAATTCAATTGAATCATATGTCTATGTCAACCAAATTACCTAGATTCATTAAGTTTGAATTCCAATTATGATTACCCCCGCCCAACAGGTATATTCCTATCATGTAAGGAAATCTATTAAAGGTTTATCTATCCTTAAAGAAGATCGTGGGTTGTTGAGTATAAGGTCTTTAAACTTAAAGTCTCTATGTCTAGTTCATTTTAAGTTTATCTATTCAATTTTATTAGTGATCAGTTAATAAAAAGGCATTAAGATTATGACTCAACAAATAACTCTTTAATTACCCAAACTATAATCTAGTCCTTTTTAAAACCGGTGATATTAGATTTTATCACAACCCTAGATATTTAATTTAGTTACAACACATAGCTAAAGCTGATATAAACTTAAAAGAAATAAAATGAAATTACTGAAAAGTATAAAAAGAAATGCTAAGGTAAAATGAATTAACTTATACTATTCACTATTTAGATCTATCTCCCATAAAATAATATATATAATCTTGTGATATTTTAAATCAACCGTTCGGAATGGCGGTATCCTGATTAAGTCAAATTCAAATATACCAGCCATAAAGCGGAACAGAAATATAAACTTAAACCAACAGTCCAGTATGGCGGTATCCTCATTAAGTCAGGTTTAACCAATTTAAATTGAATAACCAACCGTCCGGAATGGCGGTATCCTTTATTAATTCAGGTTTTAAATAGTTTATATATTATATTTTAAGGGAGATTAGTCTAAATAGCAAAATTAAAAGAATTACCTTTTTACCTCAGCATGGAGAAGTTAGCTCCTCATGGATGAATGAAAACTACTATTTATAGAAGAGAATTACTACTACAAACGTAAATAAAACTGCATATAAGAACTAAAGAAGAGAGAAATCTCAATTTATTATAAGGATTTCAGAGGATGAGGTACATTTGAAACTGAAATTTGAAGCTGAATTTATAGGCCCCGGTAGACCTTGGGCGTCGCGACGCCAAGGACTTTGGCGTCGCTACGCGATGACGTGGCACGACCTTATTGGTTGCTTGGCATCTCACCGGACACGTGGCAGGGCGGCTGAAAAATTTCGGCTCGTTGAATTTTGACACGTGGCAAGGCGGCTGGCTGAAGTCGGCTCGTTGAATTTTTGACACGTGGCATGCGGCGCACGTTAGCAGATCGCTTGTGATGATGACACGTGGCATGGCACACGTTAGCAAAGTCAAACTTCTCAAACTATGACCTGTGGACCCGGCGCACGTTAGACATCGCGAAGCCAAGGTTTTGGCCGTCGCGACGCCAAAAATTACAAAAATGCCATTTTTTGCCAATTTTCATAGTTTTGCTACAAATCACCTCCAGAATGTCCTGAAACTTTTTTATCTACAAAATAACACAAAACACATCAAAATATTCACAAAACTCAAGAAACTATACAAAATATTAAGTTAAATGAGTGGGAAATAGGATACATTTCACTCATCAAAGCCTCCGTCCAAGCCTTGACCTTCTGGGATGTTGAAGTAAGATGCGCATGTGCGCTTCTTGGCCCTTTTGCAAGCTCTGGCTCTGCCTCCTTGAGCATAGCCATTAACTCTCCAAGAGTTTTCTTTGCAATTAGTATTTCTAAGATCTAAGAATAGATCTATGAAGATCCTTCAATTTCAATATCATATTATAGGATCTAATCCATAGTTCTGACAAAGAAATTAAGGAATCATTGCGGCAAGCATAACAGATTGAGTACTAAAGTTATCATCGCCATTAGTCTTCCAAAACTCATGCTCCACTATTTGCTGAACTCCAGGCTAAGGCCCGAGATGTCACTCTATCAAATAAAGTAACTTCTCGGCTCCCAGGACTATCCTGAGGTTCTATTCCCAATCTGAAATTGAAGCCGCTTAAAGACATTTTCACCGGATTATGTTTTAAATGCTAATATTTCAATTATCTTGATTCCAATAGTCCAACTATCCAATCAACGATTTCGGGTACAATCGAATATAATGATTACTATAGTCTAACTATATAATCAACTACTATTGATTGGTTAAAATTCAAATATATTAATTACTATAATCTAATATAAATGAAATAGTTTGAATACAGTCCAACTGTTCAATTAAAATAATAATTGAATATTAGTCCAACTAATATATTTATAATTAAATAATTAATGACGAAAAATGAAATTAGCGCGTATTGGCAAGTAGTTAAACGAAATTGCAAATTTAATACTTGCCTCCTACTATTTTTCGGCAAGCCTCTAACCCTCTGTGGAGTATTCGGGAAACTTAGTTTCCTAGTGGGCTAGGATCCCGTTAAATAACACACAACCTTGACTTTGGCCAACAAGCTGTATGATATTTAACTAGGTAGATCTCTAAGATCAATTGGATCTCATCCAATTCCTAGATCCGGTAGGTGGACCTCCAAGTCCGAAACATATATCCAATATATTGCCTAACATTTTCCACTAAATCAACTAAGCCTTGGCTTTGGCTCAACAAGCTTAATGATTCTAGTTAAGCGTGACCCATTGACAGTGGGAAAGATTCGTAATCGAGGCCGATGAACAAGAAGTGACCTTGACTTTGGCCAACAAATCACAACTTGCCCAAGGCGTATGATATGGGACAAAGCCTTCATGATTCGAACACATTCGCGATGGACAAAGGCCTTGACTTTGGCCAACAAACCAATGCCAATCTTGGATCTTTAGAGAGAATCATTCAATGGAAGAAAAACATTTAATATTTGTTGAGGGTTTTTCACGTAAATCGGAAACAAATTTATTATATTTGATTAGGTCTCATCATACACCCTTAAGCATTCATTCTAAAAGCATAATAAGGCCCGATAAATAAATTAATAATGATATGTAGATGGATATCTCACAAATTGTTCCTAGAACAAATCACTCCATTTCCTCTCCCCGGCTAGCACTATTCTAACTTCTACCCAATTACATAATACTTCTAAGGAAACCTCATTTACTTTGAGGGGAATTGGTGAGAAGAGAATTACAAAGAATTGAGAGATAAAGGCTGGACACGAAGGTCCATTTTAATAAATTCTAGATTTATTACAACAATTTCCAAAATTGCCTCACCCATCTAATATCCATCTGATACACATTATTCATAAAATACATCCATGTATTCACATAAAGCATGTTATCAATCAATCTAATCCAATTAATTAATCTTTGATTAATGGCCATCCAATGTTCAAACAATGATTTGATTTGCGCGAGTCCAACTCGTTTAAGAATAAGTACTCAAGTGAGTATTCTTGAATTATATCGAACTATAATTTTATATCCAATTTAATTTGTATTCATTACTAATTCTTTATTTAATTCCAAATTAAATAATTACACTTTATTAATGTGCCTTTTAGAGTTAGATTCTAAATCCAATCTTTATGGGTCTCAAAGGCCCAATTAGTACTATTCAATTAAAGTCCAATGAGATTTTAATTAATTCTTTAGGCATGGGCTTTGGCAATTATGGGTCAAACCCAAGATGCCAAGACCCAATTAGGAATCACCCTATGCCAAAAATCAATTTAGGCCCAATTAAAATTTTAAAGGCCCAATTATCATATTTGGACTTTATGGAAATGGTTTTAGGCCCAATTGGATCCAACCAATTATCCTAAACCAAACTTGGCCCAACCAAGCCCATTAAGCCCAAATACAACAACATTAGCCCAATTCAAAATTAAAGGCTAATTTATTAATCACAATATTCCAAATATCACAATTATTTAATTAAAGAGTATTAGTCATAATTAATTAGTTAAATTAATATTTCCAAAAGACCAATTACACTAATTAATCATGCTTTAATTATTATCAATACATGTCCAACATTATTGAAACAAAATCAACTTATTTACATGCTCTAATGCTCACGGCAATCATGGTAACTTTTCATTAATTTTGATTTCAATCCAATTAAATCACAAATCAATTTATCCATGTATTTTAAACTCATACAATGGTCTAAAAAATCAAAATCACCATGAGGTAGGGTTCATGTCCATTCGGCCAAGCCTAAAATTTTGGGGAAAATTAATCCAATTAATTTTTCATTAAATTGATCATCCATAACTCTAAGTTAACAATATATAAGCATACTCAAACAAACAATTTGATTAAATCATGCTCAAATCAAAATAACCCAAATTTTAGATTAAGAACCCTAATTCAATTTCATGCTCAAATATAGCTCTGATACCATTGTTGGGTTCTCTAAGAACTAGCCAAGGATCTAATAAGCATAAATTTTTTGTGAATAATCAAAGTAAGTTGCGGAAAAAGTACTCACATTGATCGGCAATGAGGATGTAGGATTTCAAAAATTTTACTCTTTTGTGGTTGCTCCAAGATCTCCTTTGAATTGTATGTTGTGTTTCCAAGCTTATTCTTTTTGAATTCCAAACTCAAGGGATGTTTCCCTATCACCTTAATTGACCCTTTTATGTGCTAACACTTTCGATTTTTGAATCAAAAATCAAAGAGAATGAACCCTAGGTTCACGCCCAAGTGGAGAGAAAATGGGTGATATTCACGCCCAAGAGGAAGAGAGGATGATGAATGAAAAGTGAATTGTGTTATTGATTTTCCAAAAAACAAAAACATATACCAAAACAAGATTTGGTAAAAAGTCTATCACCTTTTCAAAGTTGAGTGTTTGGTAAGTCATCGCCAAATACCAAATTCCATCAACATAAAGTGATGAGAATGACATGTGATGTGACTTGATGTGGGCCCCACTTTGATTCAAAATCCTAGTGGTCCCGAAAACACATTCCGGGCTCGTTTTCGTTAATTCCAAATTAACTAATTTTCTGTTGCGACTTAATTAAATCAAATTTAATTAAATAATAATGCCTAACAAAATTACTATTAAAGTCGCTCGCGAATTAATTCTAAATTAATTCGTTCGCCCGAATTAAAATCCAATTTTAATTCCATTATGTAATCTAATTTCATTTAATGTATCGAATATATTATTTTAATCGATTAATTCCGAATTAATCATTCTCTCTCTATTAATTGAATTTTATTCTAGATAAAATTCTCGCCGTAATTAATCCTAGATTAATTTTCTCTCTCTTCTAATTAATCCCAGATTAATTATGTTCGAGTCATACGTCATCGGTGAATCTTCGGGAAGCGACCCATGAGATCCTTGGATATGTTGGCAGTAAATCCGGTTATCGGACTATCTGAATATGTGCGTACCCCGTACCACATTTTGACCGATTTACAAGACATGGTTGGCTTCTAGCAAAGTACCGTGCCTACCCAATTCTCCAGAAATATTCTTTAAGGAATATATAATCTTTGTCAGGCGTAGTATACATAGTATTGCGTATTACGATCCAATATCGATATCACATATTAGGCCTAGGGCTGGAATTGTGTCTGCCATGTACGAAACATATATCAGATCTCTGGTAACTAGTCTCTATAATCAAATATTCATGACCTAGTCATATTATCCTGATGACTGCAGTAATTAAGAGTACTAGTTCCGTATCCTGCGTGATCATCATCTCCATATGACTGGAGTGATACTTTCATCTTGACATCACACCCAATATTATACGATTCTTAGTATACCTAGAAGAGGCGTACACGGAACCTGTTAAAGCCCCAGACGACCAAAACCAAAGTATACTGATTGTCGCAAGTATTAGCGATGCAAGTCGC
This sequence comes from Zanthoxylum bungeanum, assembly GCA_019454045.1. Lineage (NCBI taxonomy): Eukaryota > Viridiplantae > Streptophyta > Magnoliopsida > Sapindales > Rutaceae > Zanthoxylum > Zanthoxylum bungeanum. The sequence goes on from SKCR01041004.1 coordinate 62,111, forward strand.
AGGTTAAGACCAAATACACCTACCCTGTTTCGGATTCCCATAGACACATAGTCATACTACAAATGGGATTCCGAGGGGTCTATCCAGAGCGAAGCTGATCCCGTACCATTGGTAAACACAACCTCCTATCACACTTGCATAAGTATCCAATACTTAAATATATGAGAACTATGTCGTTATGCTCCCACAACGAGCACAAGTGCAATACTAGTCTATTTCGCATTATCGATGTCCAGTCTCGATAATACTACGACTAGGGATATTTAATGATTAAACCTTTGTGGATTAATATTTTCTCATATCTTATTAATCTGGTACTAATCATATGGACTTTTATCATTTATATATCTTGGTAATCTAATTACAAATGATAAAAGAGCAATTTCATTTGTCACATAGTTTATTTGTACAACAACACCATATTCTGTACAAATAGTGATGCTATGGGTCATAATTTTCCAACATGTACTTCGACGATTTCATCTGATTCGTGAGATCACACATCGTGGCGATATAAAGATCGAAAAGATCGTTTCAGATGATAACCTAGCAGATCCGCTGATGAAAGCTATTTCTCAGCAAATATTTAAGCGACATGTACATAGTTCAGGTGTTAGATTCTTGAGTGATTAGCTATGAGCCAAGTGGGAGATTGTTGGACTATTATGACCTATAGCATCACTATTTGTAAAAGACATTATGTTTTTTGTACAAATTAACTATGTGACAAAGGAAATTGTTATTTTATCATTTTATAATTGGATTACTTGGATATATAAATGATAAAAGTCCATATGATTAGTACCGGATTAATAAGATATGAGACAGTATTAATCCACGAATGGTTTAATCATTAAAAATCTCTGGTCATAGTATTATCGATACTGGACATCGATAATACAGAATAGACTAGTATTACACTTGTGCACGTTATGTAAGCTTAACGACATAATTCTCATGTATTTAGGTATTGGATAATTATGCAAGTGTGATAAGAGGTTCTATTAGCCGTTGGACCAGGAACAGCTTCGCTCTGGATAAACCCATCAGAATCCTATTGGTAGTGTGACTATGTGTCTATGGGAATCCAAATCAGGGTAGGTGTATGTGGTCTTTAACCTGAGACTTGCATCGATAATACTTGCGACAATTAGTATACTTTGGTTTGGTCGTCAGGAGCTTTAACAGGTTCTGTGTACGCCTCTTCTGGGTTTACTGAGAATCGTAGTGTATTGAGATGATGATCACGTAGGATACAAAACTAGTACTCTTAAATGATGTAACTATCGGGATAGTATGACTAGGTCATGATTATCCGATTACAAAGACTAGTTGCTAGTGATCTGATATATGCTTCGTACGGGGCATACACAATTCCAGCCCTAGGCCTAGCATGTGACATCCGATACTGGATCGTATTACGCATTACATTAGTATTACTACGCCTGATACATATAATATTCCTTCGTGGATATTTTTGGAGAATTGGGTAGGCACGGTGCTTTGCTAGAAGCCAACCATGTCTTGTAAATCGGTGAGAATATGGTACGGGGTGTTGGACAATTATGACCCATAACGTCACTATTTGTACAGATCACGGTGTTGTTGTACAAATTAACTATGTGACAAAGGAGATTGCACTCTTATCATTTGTGATTAAATCACCAAGATATATAAATGATGAGAGGTCCTTATGATTTGTTCCTGGATTGAGAATGATATGAGACAGTATCAATCCACGAAGAATAAATCGTTAAATATCCCTAGTCAGAGTATTATCGAGATTGGACATCGATGAATACGTAAAAGACTAGTATTACACTTGTGCGTGTTGTGGGAGCACAACATCATAGTTCTCATATGTTTGGGTATATGATACTCATGCAAGTGTAATAGGAGGTTGTGTTTCACCAATGGTACGGGAAACAGCTTCGCTCTGGATAGACCCCATCGGAATTCCATTGGTAGTATGACTACATGTCTATGGAAGTCCGAAATCAGGGTAGGTGTATTTGGTCTTAACCTGAGACTTGAACTGCTAATGCATGCAACAATCAATATACTTTGGTTGAGGTCGTCCAGGGCTTTAACCAGTTTCTGTGTACGCCAATTCTGGGTATATCGAGAATCGTAGTGTGTTGGGTGTGATGTCAAGACGGAAGTGTCACTCCAGTAATATAGAGTTGATGATCGCGCAGAGATACAGAACTGGTTCTCTATAAAGGATACAATCGTCAGGATAATATGACTTGGTCATGATTATCCGATTATAAAGAGACTAGTTGCTCGTTATCTGATATATGCTTCGTACGGGGCAGACACTGTACCAGCCCCAGGCCTCACATGTGATCATCTGATACTGGATAAAAATACGCAATACTACGGTATACTACGCTTGATATAGATCTTTATTCCTGTAAGGATATTTCCGGAGAATTAGGTAGGCATGGCGCTTTGCTAGAGGCCAACCTTGTCTTGTAAATCGGTAAAACGTAGTACTTGGTACTTACGTGTTCGGATAGTCTGACGACCGTATTTACTGCCAACATATATGGGGATCTCATGGGTCGCTTCCCAAAGATTCACCGATGACGTATGACTCCCACTTTTAATTAATCTGGGATTAATAAGATGAGAGAGAAAATTAATCTGGGATTAATTGCGGAGATATTTTATCTGGGATAAAATATCATTTAAAGAGAGAGAACGATTAATTTGGAATTAATCGATAAATTAATATATTCGATATATTAAACGAAATTGGATTTCGACGCGAAATTAAAATTAGATTTTAATTCGGGCGAGCGAATTAATTTAGAATTAATTCGTTAGAGACGTGGATAGTAATTATGCTTGGCATGATTATTTAATTAAATTAGATTTAATAACGACGCAACGGAAAGTTCATTAATTTGGAATTAGCGAACCCGAGCCCGAGATTATTTGCGAGTGCATTCGCATTTCGAATTCGAGTGCGGCAAATCAAATCAAGTGTCAAATCGCTAGTCGCAACTAGCTTCACATCTTTCGTCAATCAAGTGATGGATGTCTTTTGCTTTGAGTGATTGACACCAGTCACTATTCACTGAGTGATGTATTGATGGCAAGTTGATGTGTGTGGTTGGCATTTAATGTTTGGTTTTTGGAGGGAAAAATTTGGTATTGGTTTTGGAAATTATATTACCAATTTTTTGCTAACAAAAATCATAACACACAATCTCTCTCTCTCCTCCATTTTCTCTTCATCATTCACGCCCAAGGGACTGTGAAAATTCTTGTTTCTGGTTCACCAAAAAACCGAGAATGGGAAGCAAGTGCAGTGAGATTTGTGGAAAATTTCTTGAGAGCTAGCACTCCGAGAGACATGCGAAGGTGATAGGGAAGTTCACCCATGAGCCGGGAACCATTCGATGAAGCTTGGAGCTTGAATATGATCCTCCAATGGCGCCAAACCAGTGAGCTGGGCTGCTCACTGCCGAGCAGTGAAGTGAGGCAGTAAGTTCATTTTTGTTACCTCTGCGTCGCTCAACCGATCGATGTGAGTATTCCGCAACTTTCTCGATTTGTATTCGCACTTGTTTCATGTTTATTATTTGATCCTATGGACCTAGAACTTCCAACACGGGGTACGCACGTGTCAGATAGTCCGACAACCGGATTTACTGCCAACATATCCAGGAATCTCTTGGGTCGCTTCCCAAAGATTCACCAATGACATTTTACTCGAATAGAATTAATCTGGGATTAATTATGAGGGAGAAAATTAATATTGGATTAATTGCGGCAAGAATTAATCTGAGATTAAATTCATACAGAAGAGAGAACGCGATTAATTTGGAATTAATCGGTAAAATAAATTTAATAGTTAAATTGGATCTTTCTATTTAATTTATTTATTTGGGCAAAAATAATATATCGGATATATTAATTGAAATTGGATTTCAAAACGAAATTAAAATTGGATTTTAAGTCAAGCTAACGAATTAATTTGGAATTAATTCCTAAGCGACTTTCGTAATAATTTTGCGAGGCATCATTATTTAATTAAATTGGATTTAATTATTTAGAGACGGAAAATTCATTTAGTCGGATTAAACGAACCCGGGCCCAAAGTCTAGTTGTGTGAGCTAACTTGAATTTTGAATTTAAAGTGGTGGGACCCACTTCACTCACATCACTTATCAAAGGTGATTGTGGTAGTTGGCAAAAGTAATTGGTTTCATTTATTCACAAAACCACTTACTTTTTACCTACCATGTTTTTGGAAAACATAACACACAACCACTTGGTTTTGGAAACACAAGTTAACAACACAAAATTTCTCTCTTCTCTCCTCACATTGCCGAACACTCTCCTCTTGGTTCTTGAATTTATGTTTCAAAAATTCATCAAGCTAGCACTTAAAAGCATTGATTAAGGTGATAGGGAAACTCACCCAAGGGTTCTACAACAAATATAAAGCTTGGAGCTTCATCTACTCAAAGGATTTTTTGAAAATCTCAACCGTTCATTGTAAGTATTTCCGCAACTTATATTGAATAATTCACACACAAATCATCTTAGTGATCTTGTGGCATATGTAGGACACTAACAGTGTGCCATCACTATGGCACTGCAGGACACATTAGGCCTAAGTGATTCATGTTGCACAAACATAAGAAAATGCCTAAGAGTGTGTCACCTATATTTGATTTCTCAATCTAATGTCTCAAGTTTCTGCACCAGCTAGACAGACGTAAATTATTAGTGAGAGACTTGTTATGTTGACTGGGAATTCTCAAATGAAAGAGATTCCTAGAAAGATTTGGGTGAGGAAGCAACATGACTTCCCATCTACTTATGATTGCCTTGATCCTGACAAGCATGATAAGAGTGCACTTCAGTGTAACTCTTGTTAGGAGTTGTATTTTTACCCATTGCATGTGTGTGTGTGTGTGTTTTAGTTTTTTTTTTCTTTTCACTGCAATATTGGTGTGTGTGTCTTGTTTTTGTTATATATTCCTTGGTATATATGATGGAAACCCGAACATAAATTCATAGCCGATTTCGAATGGACGATAGTAAGATCTGTACTCCGGATACAATTCCACGTACCATTGGATATTGACAAGTCGTTTTGTGTCTTTATTTTTTGTGTGTTAAATCTGAAAAAAAAAATATAAATTGTAAAAGGCCAAAAATATTTTCGTGGCTTGTTCGAGCATGAAAAACATGTGCATGTGATCCTGGTATGTAGGATATATGGCTATGCATGTATAATATGCTTCTATTTTTTGATGCTCTATATGCATAAGTGTGTGTGATAAAAACCTTATTTATATCTTGTGCTTGCACCTCACATACACTGTTTTATATTGTCAAGGCTTGGTCACATGTATGAGTTTTTGGACGGCAATCTAATCTCTACCTTACTTTGCTCACTAAATAGTGTGACCTTTGACTAAATGACCTTGCTATCCCCTTGTTAGAGCCAAAAGAAATAAAATAAAAATTTTACATAAGACTCAATTGAAAAGAGCCAATGGACCAAATTCAAAAGATAAGGGCAAAAACCCTTCACTCGAAAGTGTTTTTATTTATGAGCTCATGATTCTTATGGGGAACATATTATAGCATACAACCAAAGTTGCGTAATTTCAGGTCCTAGTGGTTTTGGGTTTGAACATCTATTTTTGTGGACATGGTTTATTAAGAGATGGATTTCTTTGGTTGTGTCTAGCTCATAAAATAAGGTCTTAAGCATTGATTCGTTTTGTAATTATTTTTGACGCAAGTGCTTGTTATGCTTTGGTGTCTATGTCATATGCATAAGTTTTTTTTGTTTAGCTAAATTTAAAATGATGCATATTTTCATGTTCTAAACAGCTGATTACTGACTACGTATCATTGTACTTGCTTGCAGTGCTGTTTCAGCCATTCTTTATTGACTTTTCTTTAACTTATTGTGTGCTTGTGTGTGCTTTTGCCATTGCATAATATTTATTTCATGGTGCATATTTGTGAGTTTTGTTTTACTTCCCATGTGTTATTTATGCTAACTTAGTAAGGCTGTTAGTGAGGGGGAGTAAGTCCTGATTACGCCCAAATATGAATCGCGGTTATCGCAGTATAGCTGGGTTGTCGATTCCTCAGAAAGAAGGTTACATGAACTAATTTACTCAAACAAAAACGTTAACGGTAACTTAATAGAATAGAAAGATAGAATTAGTAATTAAAATAAAAACTATAGATAAATTCGTAGAGATATCAGTAGAGAGATATGACAAAGCATTGAGAATCCCTCTTGCATCAAATTCCTATATTCAGTTATTGATTCCTTTTATTACACAATTGAAGGTTTCACATCCCAAACCAACAACCGGAAGATATTCAATTCTACACATATTCAAATTCTAAGGTAATTAATGATTATTTTCTCTATGTTAACAACATACAAAAGTCATCGTTACGAGTTGTCTAACGTCGACAATATACCCTCAGGCAATACTGCAGCAGAAGACCAACACGTAAAACAACTTTACCAGTCACAACTGATTTCGCAAACCACACATAGAAGAAGCATGACTGCATCTATATGGGATTTGACAAAACACAATCTCTGGGCTAAATAATCTTAAAATAATAAAGAACAATAAACATCAATTTTATTAAACGATAAAAGGTACTTAGGAAATAAAAAACATAAATAATAGAAATCAGACACAAGAGTTCATCTCTAACTTTGCCTAGGAGATTAGTTCTCCATAAAAGAAATAAAAATAGCCTGGGATTGGAGAGACATGTCGCTCTGAATTATCACGGCTCCGCGTCCCGGCTTCTGCGCTCTGATTTCTTCTCTGCTCTGCCTCTCGGCCACTGCTTCTGTCTTTCTGTTTTATTTTTCTTGCGCAGTCTCGGCCTTGACTCTCGGCAGATTCTCTCTCTGCTTGCGTTTTCAAACTCTCGGCACTGCTCAAAATATTTTCTGTTAATGCTTGAGCTGCTTCACGCAGCAGCTTCCTCTCTCCCTCCAATTTCACGTGGGCTTCTCTCTCCAATTTCTTCATTACTAAAACCTGCAAAATTGGAAACAAATTCAAAAAGTTCACGTGAAGCATTGATAAATTGGGAAATTACTTAAATTAACTTGAATAATAAATATTTTCTAATTTAATATAATAATAAAAATTATATAATATAATATAAAATATATTACTAAATACTTAACAATAAACCCGAATAAGTGATGTTTCAAAGTACATATGGTATGATTTTTCTTTTTCTTTTCTTGTCTCATTTTTTTTTTTGCTTTTCTTTTTGAATTTATTTATTTTTTATTTTTTTATTTTTTATTTTTTTCAGCACTCCTACCCTTTAAGGTAGCATTTCTCCTCATAGTGGTCTTAATACTCGCCCTATTGGTAGTTTTCACGCTTATCGGTTATAGGTGGTTTATTTTCTTTCTTTAGAGACTTTTTCTTTTATTTTTAATCATACCACACATCATAAACAAGCAAATCAGGATAGACATCTAAGCAAACGATCATTCATCGACATGCAATTTCTTCAACTAGTCACCTTGCTAACTACTCAGACTTTCACTGCTAAGAACCTATAATTAAGTGCTTACGAGTCTAACATAGATAAACTACTCAAAGCATCAGATAAAAGTGAATTAAAGGACTTATCGTTTCTAAGAATTCACCCTAAAGCAAACAATATCATCATTTGACTTATGCTTAACTATCAAAGACTAAAAACAAACAAAACAAATCAATCAATATTTTTTTTAATAACAATAACAGGAATTTTGCGCATGCATACACCCCCATACTTAAAACTTGTATTTTCCTCAATGTAAGATAAATATAAAGAAAAAGGATTAAGGAACAACACTACCAGGCGCGGAGTTGATCAGGTTTTTGCTGGTGAGACTGTAGTTATGTGACTGTGTAAGTTTTGCTAAAACCTGCATAAGCACTTATGCAAACAATAAAAATAAAACATGCAATTAGCACACAATAAAATAAAACTAAAGTAACAAAAATAAATAAATAAATATAGTTGCAAGGGTTTTCCTCCCTGCTAGCGCTAAGTTTAACGTCTTCAGCCAGACATAACCACTTAAATTGTTCATGGTGGCTTCCATCTAGCATAATGATGAAGGCATGGGACAATATTCTTGACTAGCTGTGGCAGTTTATACATTGATCCCCCAGGGTATGGAGATTGTTGAAATTTTTGGCTACTCATAAGGTAAGGTTCGCTCAACCTCCCTTTTAATCTCCCAGGTATCATTTTTAATTGAGCCCTAATTTTCCTTTTTCTCATTTTTTTTATTCTTTGGGAAAAGTTTCAGCTCAGAAGGATTTAATTCAGGTTGTAGAGAAGTTGTTTCTGGCTGGACAGTTTCTAGAATGTATGGGTAATGACATTCACCCTCACCCTGTGATTGTTTTTCACTATTTTGATCTAGAACTCTCACTGTGGGCCTAAGTGCTTGTGGGAAAGGTACTCTTGGTTGGAAAGGTGACACTGTTTCTTCCTGAGGGGTACCTATACCACTATCTTTGGGGTCATCTATGGTGTTGGACGTTTCCTGCAAGCCTACCTCCTTACCGCTCCTAGAGATTATGGCATTAACACCTCTTATACTGGATACTCCATGTTCAGCATGTGCAATGTGTTGACCTTGTGGATTTGGTTTAGTCTGAGATGGGAATTTTCCTTGTTCTTGCACACTTAGGACATTAGTAAATTTAGAGATTTGACTCCTAATCTCTTTATGATCTTCAGCTACCTGAGCTATCAATGACTCAATCATTTGGTTGGTTTTGCTTTGGATCTCCACAAATGATTTATGGGCCTCTACAGTTGCTTTCTTGGCTTCTATGAATGCTTGCATAGTATCCTCTAAAGAATTCCTAGGAACGGTAGGTGTGTGATACTGAGGAGCACTATAAGTGTCTGAGTAAGGAGTGTAAGGCTTACGGTACGACCCTAAGGTGTTGCATTGTTCCTCATATGTCTCTCTCATCTCACCATAAATCGGGAACTCTTGGGATTTTAGGTGGGCTACTGAATACATCGTCTTGCTATCTTTGGCTTTTAAGTCTCCCATTTGTCTAGTTAATAACTCAACTTGTGCCTGAAGAAGACTATCATCTCCCGAAAGTGGTGTAGGCTTTTGCTAAAAGAAGTGGGTGTGTCCTAACAGTGCTATCCAAGGCATTTGGTCCAGTCTATGTATGAGATTTCTCAGCTAGTTCCTTATAAACTCACCATTACACATAGTCTCAATAAACTGGCGCTCTCTAAAGGTTAGAACATCATAAAAATAACTTACTAAGCGCCAACTCTCATATCCATGGTGAGGGAAACTAGCTAACATCTCCTTATACTTCTCCCATGTCTGATAAAAGGGTTTCACTGTCTCTCTGGGAGAAGGTGGAGATTTGTCTTTTGAAGGCATTAGTCTTATGGTGTGGGAAGTATTTGTCGAAAAATGCCTGGGTCATCTCCCCCATGATCCTATTGACCTAGGTCTTAAAGAGTACAACCAGCTCTTAGCTCTATCCTTAAGGGCAAATGGGAAGAACTTAAGTCTAATTGTGTCGGTAGTCCCAAACCGGTCATGGAAAGTAGCTACAACTTCTTCAAACTCCCTAATGTGCAAGTAAGGATTCTCGCTCTCTAAACCGTGAAAAGTTGGAAGATATTGTATCATTCCATGCCTAAAGTCTATATGTGGTGCGTTAGGGGGAAACATTATGCACGATAGTGTAGCTGTGCGAGTTGGGTGGAGGTACTCTTCAAGAGTCCTCCTAGGTGGTCTCTCGTATTCACTCATATTAGACGCGGATGGTGTGGAAAAAAGATTTTCAAATATGTTCTGAGAGTCTGAGCTTTCTTCTTCAGTCATCATAAATCTACCAAATATATCTCTGCGTCTAGACATGTAATTGAAGCTCAAATGATACGGGAAACATGAGAAAATAGAAAAATAAAATAAAATAAAATAAAATAAACTAAAAATTAAAATCTAAACTAAAATAAAAACTGAAATAAAATAAATAAATAAAAGACTAGAAAGAAAACTGAAATAAAATAAAATATTAAATAAATAAACTAAAAATTCAAATACATAGATAAAAAGAATAATAAATAATAATAAAAAAAATAAGGAAGGAAGTTACCGCTTTGTGTTTGACTAAGCAAACCGGCTCCTTTTGCTTGTAAACCGTCTCCCCGACAACAGTGCCAAATTTTGGTTACGCCCAAATATGACTCGCGGTTATCACAGTATAGCTGGGGTGTCGATTCCTCAGAGAGAAGGTTACAGGAACTAATTTACTCAAACAAAAACGTTAACGGTAACTTAATAGAATAGAAAGATAGAATTAGTAATTAAAATAAAAACTATAGATAAATTCGTAGAGATATCAGTAGAGAGATATGACAAACCATTGGGAATCCCTCTTGCATCAAATTCCTATATTCAGTTATTGATTCATTTTATTACACAATTGAAGGTTTCACATCCCAAATCAACAACCGGAAGATATTCAATTCTACACATATTCAAATTCTAAGGTAATTAATGATTATTTTCTCTATGTTAACAGCACACAAAAGTCATCATTACGAGTTATCTAACATCGACAATATAGCCTCATGCAATACTACAGCAGAAGACCGACACGCAAAACAACTTTACTAGTCACAACTAAGTTCGCAAACCACACATAGAAGAAGCATGACTGGATCTATATGGGATTTGACAAAACACAATCTCTGGGCTAAATAATCGTAAAATAATAAAGAACAATAAACATCAATTGTATTAAATGATAAAAGGTACTTAGGAAATCAAAAACATAAATATTAGAAATCAAACACAATAGTTCATCTCTAACTTTACCTTGGAGATTAGTTCTCCATAAAAGAAATAAAAATAGCCTGGGATTGGAGAGATATTTCGCTCTGAATTATCACGGCTCCGCGTCCCGGCTTCTGCACTCTGATTTGTTCTCTGCTCTGCCTCTCGGCCACTGCTTCTGTCTTTCTGTTTTATTTTTCTTGCGCAGTCTCGGCCTTGACTCTCGACATATTCTCTCTCTGCTTGCGTTTTCAAACTCTCGGCACTGCTCAAAATCTTTTCTGTTAATGCATGAGCTGCTTCACGCAGCAGCTCCCTCTCCCTCCCTCCAATTTCACGTGGACTTCTCTCTCCAATTTCTTCATTACTAAAACCTGCAAAATTGGAAATAAATTCAAAAAGTTCACGTGAAGCTTGATAAATTGGGAAATTACTTGAAATAACTTGAATAATAAATATTTTCTGTTGACGGCTGATTTTGGTCTCAGGGTAATATTGGAATATCACTCCCGAGGAAATCCTCCCTCAATAGTGAATTTGTTTGGTTATGGGGGACCAAAGGCAAATTTAGCAGAAAACAGATAAACACACCGATCAACAAAGAGATTTAACGTGGTTCGGTGGATTTGGATCCGACCTACGTCCACGGACACAAAAAAGATGGTACTTTTATTACTTAAACACTTTTCTTGGGTCTCTACAAGTCAGAGCTTGAAGATCTAGATCACTAATTTTTTTGATGATGCCTTTTACACATACTATGCCCTCCTATTTATAATAACACAGAAATCAGACTCCTATTTGCATAAGAAATCCTAATTGAACTTAGTCTCTTCTCCTTGTAAGGATTCCTAGCCTGAAAACTCCCTTCTCTTTTCTTATTCTTTTTCGGATTCTGACTTCATCTCCTTGTGAGAGTGGGATAACTCGTTTATCTTATCCGCAAGAATAGGGTGTCGTCATCTTTGAACGTGTCTCGTCGTCTGGTCGGTCTTCATGAGGTCGGTCATGACAGTCTTTTATACTGAGAGTGTTTCTGCGACCTTAGAGTGCTCGGTCATCCGAACCAAAGTGGTCGGTCTTTACATGTTGTGGTCGGGTCGGCTTTGATGATCTCAACCAGTTAGGGAATTACCATTCTGTCCTTGTCGTGCTGTCTTAAATGTTATAGTGCCTGAAAACACCATCAACATCTGTCCCCTAGTTCTCGGTTCCAACAAGCATGCAAGTTGGTGCCGGGAACTATATAAAGAAGGTGTTTCTGATTTGCTCTGTTAGAGGTCGGTCCGGGGTTGAGAAATGCTTTGTTGCCTCTTTTCAAGCGCTTTGTCTTGAGACACGCAACAGTCACTTCCGCTTAAATGCCTATCAAATCAATTTTAGGGTTTTTTCTAAGTTCGACATTTGTCAAACATCCGCCGGGTTCCCGCCAAAAATGGGGTGAATCGACCGTGAAGAGGCGTCTTCACAGTGGGCTGATCTCAGCCGTCTGTTTCAAACTTTGGGAGACCTCTTTTGCAGTTGACACTTGGCGTTCATCCGGGTTCTTTCTGTAGATCCAACGGTCACGATCGTCTTGGTCATGACTATAAGAAGGCGAGGCTTTCACTGTTCCATCTTTTTCGGCAATTTCTCATTCTTTTCTGAAAACATCTCCGTGATTCGTCCAACTGCGAGCTCTCGAAGTTCAACCGTGGGCTTTTTCTTTTTCTTTGCTGTGAACATAAGGAACGGGTATAACCGTACTGCACAACTCCTGCTTTTTCCAAGAAGAACAAGTAAGTCCTCTGAACGGTCTCTTCTTTTTTTTTTTGTGTTTTACGAGTCTGTGTTTGCTAGGAAAAGATTTATGGTTTGCTGGGTTCTGCTTTAGGGCACTTTAGAGACCACCTGTTTAGCTATCATGGAAACCATGAGTAGTTTCTTGTAGCCATAGACTGACTTCCCCTTCCTTCTTTGTTTTTCTGGGTGTTAGGGATGTCTGACAGCGGTTCCTCCCCTGAATAGCCTGTTAAGATCTCAACTCCCCCTGCTGAGGAGCTCTCCTCGGGCTCGGGGGCACCTAGTGTAGAAGACCTTGATACTACCCCTACTCCCTCTGAGATCGAGCAAGACTCCTACCACCAGCGGGTTCCTCGGAAGGACCCAGAGCCTGGTGAACTTGGGTCGTCGGCTCTGGATATGAACCGTCCCTCCAAAATAACTGAGGATGATCTGGCGCTGTTGCGGCAACAATACGACATCCCGATAGATATTGCCCTTGAAGTTCCCGGGCCGATGGATCGTGCTAGTCAACCTGACGAGGGCTTGGTGGCACTTCTTCCTGCTTTTTTTGAGTGTGGGCTACAGCTGCCGATGCAACGTTATTTTGCTTGGATGCTGGCTGAGATGGAGATTGCCTCTTGCCAATTGAGCTTAAATAGTTGAGGAGGATTCTGGCCGGCATATATGTGGTTTGCATCGGGCAGGTTTAGGCGTACCTTGCTTGGAAGAGGTGAAGAGGTTATATCGTTTGAAGTCCAACCCAAAGACTCACTATGGTTGGTATTACCTCTCTGCTTATGATAGCTCGTCCAACCTTGTCCAGAAACTCCCCGACTCGAACAAGAATTTCAAGGACCTTTGGCTCTGGGCTACTGGGGATTGGGGTCAGGTCCTGAGATCGTTTGAGGAGGACGTCTTGGTTCCGGACATCTTCAGGGCTGGAGGTTAGGAGTTTAATACCCATTCTTTCTTTTTTTATTCCCGTTCTTAGTTTCTTTAGGTTTCTAACTTCTCTGGTTCCTCCCAGCTTGTTGGCGAGATGCTCCCAAGGTTTCTCGTCAGGTTCGGAGGCGGGTACATTGGGCTCGGGGGTATGCTGCCCACTGGAGGAAGTTGGTCAATGATGCGGCCTTTGTTGAGTCGGGCCTAACTCGGACCGTTCCTCCGGAGGTCTCGGGTCGAATAGGTAGGTGTCTGATGGCTGTTTTGATGATCTTCCTTGTTTGTTTTATCATGTGTTTGATGTCTTTATATGCTCGGGGTTCTGATTTCATTTTCCTCCTTTTTTGTAGGTATGTCGAAGAGGCCAAAGTTTCTTGAGAAGTTGGCCGGTACTATGAAGAAGGCCGGTCATGCTGAAATCGGAACTTCCCGGGCACAACCTGACCCTGCTGGGGCTGAGGGGGCGTCTCAGGGGAAAGTTCAACCGGCTGCTCGGGGTCTATCTTCTCCTGGTGTGCAGTCGTCGGGGTCTGCTCGTCTTGTCAGTCCGCCGAAGTCTCTAAGGAAGAGGAGGCGTCAGTTCGGGTCAGAGGAGACCGAGCTAGTCCAAGAGGAGGAGGAGGATCCTGTCCCGGGCAAGAAGAAAGATGTCCGGCGGGGGAAAAAATCATATGTGGGCTCCTCCAAGAAGCAAAAGGGTTCAGTGATCCTCGGGGTGGATGATTTGAGAGAGAGCATCCGGGAGGCTACCTCACATCTAGTACCGGCTTTTAATGAACTGGCCGAGGTCATTTAAGTGAGTCTCGCTCCACCTTCCCTCTGGGGAATCTACAACGGGAAATCCATTTGACAGTCAGTCACACACCATAGCTCATTGGCACGTACCTTAGTGTAAAAAGGGGTGCGCTCACTTGGTTGCTCGAACCCTTGATTGGGGAAACCTAGTTGTGAGCCATCCTTCGCCGATGAGAGCCTTTGTCTACACTTCTGCGAACCCACCCATAGACCGGGATTGTATGGTTAAAGTAAAATTATTTCCTTGAGTATGAGCTTGTGGACCATCCTCATTTGGATGAAGTTGGACCATTGTCAGAAATGCGGACTTGCTGGGCCATTTAAACTGGGGCGAGTTCGTACCTTATGACCATTGGGCCCAAAGCTTCTGAAATGTTGATGGGCCATTCCGTAGAAATTATTACTTTATGTTTGCATTATCTTTATGCTTGTGTTTGGGAACATCGTCGTTGGATCCATTTGGACCATTTTTCATGAGATATGAGCTTGTTGGGCCATTTAAACTGGGACAAGAACGTATTTTATGACGGTTGGGCCAAAGGCTTCTAAGTGTTGATGGGCCACTTTGTGCTTGTGTTCGGAACATTACCATTTGGATTTAGTTGGGCTCTTTGTCATGAGATGTGAACTCGTTGGGCCATTTAAACTGGGATGAGTTCACTCCTATAACAATTAGCCCGAAAGCTTCTAAAATGATAACGGCCCGATTTGTTTGAAAATTTTAATTAATTTAGTATATGTTATATATGTTACCTGCATCTCATGCACCTCATGCATATAAATATCATGTTAACACCCTATATGTCTCAAAAATACATCATAGATACCGTTTGGGTTAGAGAAGGCACAAGGCTCATTAAAAGAACAGTAACAATCATGAGTGAATCTGGTAATGAGGTATCCCGTATGGATTAGTTAGAGAACAGTCTCACCAAGGTTACTGAACAGTTGCAAGCATTGACTACTGCTGTGGCTGGTATAGCCGGGTCTCGTGCTGGGGTTAATTCCGGGGATGTGAGGCAAGAGGAACCTCCGAACAGATTGGGGGATGATATCCCCAATTTTGATGATGATATGGCAGAGTATGCAGCAGGCAGAGTATCTGGGTCTCAGGCAGAGTTACAGAAACTTCGGGATCAAGTTGAGTCAGTTACCCGCAAGATGAGGGGTAAGAATGAGGATTTGCTGGATTATGACACACTGACTTTTGAGGAACAGTTGCCGGCACAGTTCAAGATGCATGATATGGCTAAGTTTAACGGGAATAGGGATCCAAGGGTGCATCTCCGGCAGTTTGTATCAGTCATGAGTTCAGTTGGTTTATCTCAGCGCCAAGTGCAGAAAATGTTTGGAATGTCGCTCGAGGGAGCTCACGTGGTGTGGTACCACAGTTTGGAGAAGAAAATGAAGGAAGATTGGAGGGAGTTGGCTGATGCCTTCCTGAAGCAGTATATCACTGACCTAGAGATCGATCTGTCACTCCGTGATCTGGAGAATGTTAAGCAGAAATCGGAGGAGAGTTTTAAGGAGTATGTGGACCGATAGAGGGGTCAGTTGTTGAAGATCCAGACTAGGCCTTCGGAGAAGGATCAGATTAAGATGATTATCAAGGGCACCAAGCCCTCCATTTACAGCAAGTTGAGGAGGATGACCTCCATGATTGCAGAATTTCGGCAGTTGAGGGAAACTGTCATGGATATTGAAGAAGAAGAGGCCGAAAATAGAAAATTATATGGTCTGAACAGGAGGCCCATTGGGGGAACATCGGGAACAAAGCCCGTTTCTGTTGAGATTACCGCTATCCGGAACCGGCGGTTTTCCAACTTGGGAAGGCCCCTGTCCAAGGTGCTAGAGAAATTGAAGAGGCAAGGGCTCTTAAACCCTTGGAAGCCAAACCATTACCCAATCCCCTACCATCACATTATAACCTAAGCCTTTACTGTCACTTCACACCAACAAAAAGGCCATGACACTTACAATTGCGCCCGACTCCGCCATGAAAACCAAGACCTGATAGATTCCAAGAAAATAACTGACCCAGAAACAGAACAGCCTGACACACACAGAAACCCCTTACCCAATTACCGTACCGTACCACCACCAGCCTATATGATCAATTATGGCCTCCCTGAAGACCTTGTCTTAAAATCCTTTCACCCTCAAGCCTTTTGCCTGGGAATATGGGATAATAATAGTGAAGATGAGACTGAGCAGGGGAAAAACATTTTGGCTTGATTTCTCTAGCAGTGATGAGGAAGAAGTAAGGGGAATGACGCGCATCGGTCGTTTTTACAATGATGTGGCAGAAAAGGTAAGGAAGTTTTGACAGATGGTAGAGAAGTGGTTGAGACTGCAGAAAATACTGATGGGGATATAGTGCTGAGGCAATTGAGGAAAACTAGAGCACAAGTGAGTATCTGGGAGCTGTTATGTGCATCTCGGGAGCATAGGCAAGCCATGGTTGAGGCATTGAGCAAGATTGTGGTACCAGAAGACGCCAACCCTGCAATGTTTGTTGGGTCGGGTCAGAAAGAAGCTTTGCAGATATCTTTTTCTGAGGATGAACTCCCAGCAGAGGGGAGAAATCACAACAGGCCTATATTTATCAGGGCCGATGTGAGGGGCAAGAGAACTTCATGTGTGATGGTGGATGACGGTTCGTCCATCAATGTGTGCCCGCTGAATATTCTGGCGAGATTGGGTATGATTGCAACAGACTTGGACCCCTCCAGCATGACTATTAAGGCTTATGATGACAGCAAAAGGGGAGTCGAGGGTACTTTTATAGCTATGGTCAAGGTAGGACCGATTGAATAGGAGGTTGAGTTCACAATACTGGACATCCCGGCTACTTTTGCCTTATTGTTGGGAAGGCCTTGGTTTCACAAACTTGGGGGCGTGCCTTCCACTCCCGTATGAGGGAGAAGTTGTTACTATCCGGGCTGAGTTAGATAATGTCGTGGCTGCCTTGGAGATTCAACCTTTCACGAGGTTTCAGGTGTCAGCTACTTTTGAGGAATGGGTGGATCCTAGGGTGGCTAGGATCATGAAAAAAATGATGTTTGAGCCAGGTGAAGGTTCAAAATTGCCAGATTTCAGAGGACAGACTACTCGGAAAGGTTTGGGGTACAAATCTGATGAAGAAAAACCGAAGGTCAAGAAAAGGGCCTGAAACTGATGGAGTGTTTTGTGAAAGCTTTAGGATATCAAGGGGAGCCTGAACCTGTGGAAGTTAATGGAATTGTGGTACCTGGGTTTGAGATCTTCCAGGATATGTTGTAAGAAGCTAATAGTTGAAGAAATTGTTGGGAAAGAAGAAGATAATTGGGAGGAAGAACTGATGAAGTTGGAGAGCCTGACTCTGGGAGAGGAGGAAAAGCCTGAGGAAGACCTGATTGCAGAGGAAGAAGTGTCTATAGATGATGAAGTCATTTACCTTCCTGATTTGTTTGAATGTACTTCCGCATTATCCAATAATAAAGACATTTCTTTTGCTTACTTGCCTGAGTCATTTCCATTTACTCTGTACGAATCAAGCATATTTGACATCAGTTCTGCCAGAACTACCGCATTTAACTTGGGTACACTTGAGAACCCCAAGGAAATTCTGATTGCAAGTGAAGTAACCTCCGAAGAGAGGGAGAAACTAGAAGAAGTGTTGGTCAGATATGCCAAAGTGTTTGCTTGGTCCTATGAGGACATGCCTGGGGTACACAGAAACATTGCCCAACACACAATACCAACTTACTCGAATATGATGCTAGTAAAACAGAAACTCCGACGGATGAGACCGGAATGGGCTGAGAAAGTCAGAGAGGAAGTTAAGAAATAGGTTCCTGGAAGTAGTAAAGTATCCTGAGTGGTTGGCTAACATAGTACCGGTGTCGAAGAAAGATGGGAAGGTCAGAATGTGTGTAGACTACAGAGATCTCAACAAAGCTTGTCCGAAAGATGATTTTCCTCTGCCACATATAGATGTTCTGGTTGATAGTGCGGCTTTATCTGCTATGTATTCATTTGCGGATGGGTTTTCAGGTTACAATCAGGTTCTCATGGCCGAGGAAGACAAGCACAAGACTGCATTTGTTACTAAGTGAGGTACTTATTGTTACAAGGTTATGCCGTTTGGGCTTAAGAATGCGGGGGCTACTTATCAGCGGATGGCCACTACACTTTTCCACGACTTGATGCACAAAGAGATTGAGGTGTATGTGGATGACATGATGGTGAAATCAGAGACAATAGTTGGGCATATTGAAGCACTGGAAAGGTTCCTTCAGAGAGTTGACAGATACAACCTACGACTTAATCCCAAGAAATGTGTGTTTGGGGTGACATCAGGGAAATTTCTTGGTCATACAGTAGGAATGGGCGGAATAGAGGTAGACTCCGAAAAGATCAAGGCAATCACAGAAATGCCTGCACCGAAGACAGAAAAAGAAGTCAGAGCATTCTTGGGGAAGATTCAGTACATCAGTCGGTTCATCGCCAAGTTGACATCAGTATGTGAGCCTATCTTCAAACTGTTGAGAAAAGATCAGCCAGTGAGATGGAATGAACAGTGTCAGACAGCCTTCGACAAGATCAGAGAGTACTTGGTAAAGCCTCATGTTTTGAAACCTCCGAGACCGGGCAGACCTTTGATATTGTATTTGGCTATAGAATCAGAAGCACTGGGGGCAATGATGGTACAAGCAGATGAGACAGGGGTAGAACATGCAGTTTACTATCTGGGTAAGAAGATGCTCCCGTATGAGGCTCTGTATCAAGAAGTTGAGAAGATCTGTCTTGCAGTGGTATGAGCTTCCAGAAAATTGCGGCATTATTTCCTGTCATACAAGATCCAAGTAGTGGCAAAAGAAAATCCTCTGAAATATCATTCGTACCTTCACTAGTGGGAAAATTGGGAATGGTTGGTATTGCTGACAGAGTTTGACATTGAGTATCTCACCTCCAAAGTGATCAAAGGGCGAGCAGTAGCGGAGTTTCTGGCATTGCAACCTGTTGAGGGGGATCAGTATAAGTTTGAATTTCCAGATGAAAAGATCCAAGCAATAACAGTTCAAAGATGGAAGATGTATTCTGACGGAGCAGTGAATTACAATGGAGCCGGAATTGGGATCGTGATAGTGACCCCCAAGGGAGAGACTTTACCTTTGGCTAAAAGGTTGACATTCAGAGTGACTAATAACATGGCCGAGTATGAAGCATGTGCTTTCGGTTTGACAGCATTGATAGCCTTGAAGGCCGGGAGTGTGGAAATCTACGGAGATTCTATGTTGGTAGTCCAGCAGATGTGAGGAGAATGGGAATTGAAAGAATAACGGTTGAAACCTTACCTTTTTCACCTCAGAAAGTTGGCACAGGTTATCCCCGAGTGTAAGTTTCAGCACTTACCGAGAGAAGAGAATCAGATGGCTGATGCATTGGCTACACTTGCAGCAACTTGGGAAAATCCAGAAAAGTTAGTGATGAGACCGTTGATACTGACAACAGCAAGCAGACATGTTTATGAGGTAGAAAGAATTCTGGAATTTGAGGTCGACGTTGGTAAACCTTGGTATTATGACATTCAGAGGTATCTGGAACATGGTGAACTCCCGGAAGGGGCGGGCATAAAAGACAGAATAGCCATTCAGAAGTTGGCTTCCCAGTATGTGATTTTGAAAGGGGAACTGTATAAGAGGCAAGCAAACGGTATTCAGTTGAAGTGTTTGAGAAAGGAAGAAGCCCAACATGTAATGGAAGAAATACACGCCGGGGTATGTGGTCAGCACATGAACGGGTTGAATCTGTCCCGAAAGATAGTGAGACAAGGTTTTTATTGGTCAACCATGGAAATAGACTGCGCAAAGATGGTAGAGAACTGTCGTGATTGTCAAGCACATGGTAATTTGAATCACTTACCGCACACAGAGTTGCACGGGCTGTCAGAGTCGTGGCATTTCTCAGCATGGGGAATTGATATGATTGGAGAAATTCGACCGAATGCATCGAATGGGCATCGCTTCATAATAGTGGCAGTAGATTACTTCTCGAAGTGGGTGGAAGCCGAATCATTCCGTAATGTTACAGCAAAACAGATGGCAAGGTTTACCTGATGAATATACGTAGGCGAGACCGTGCCTCTGCTGTGAGCTGAAATATATTCATGGGATCCACCTTTCACTATTTTTATTTAATTTAATTATTAAATCTTTGTATTCGGTTTGGAGATTACAGTATTGCATGATTTAGTGTGAGTGGCATTTTTAGATTAAAAATCCATGATCTAATTAAAGCTTTTGATATTATATGAAAAACTGCTTAATTTATGCTAACCGTTTTTCGTGATCTATATGATAGATTTTCGATGGCGGCACCATCTTCTAATCAGTTTGCGCGTATGCTGGATATGAACAAACTCAAAGGCACTGAGAACTTCGCCGATTGGGACTTGGATTTAAGGATTGTCCTTGATTCCGAGAAGTTGGGATATGTTCTTGAGGGTCTGCAGCCCCTGGCTGTGTTTGAGGACGTAACACCGGACGAACACAAAGTTTTCCAAGCTTGGAAAGATGATGATTTAAAATTTAAATCATACATCTTAATTTCGCTGACACCGGGATTCAAGAAACAATACTATGGCATGTCAGATGCGTATAGTATAATGATGCGATTAAGAAAATATTTTATGAACCAAGAACAAATCGTTGTTCACAAAGTTGCGATGGAACTGTTCCATGCGCGACTTGACGAGGGGCAAGCTATGAGCTCGCATGTTCTTCATATGATCGATTTGATCGATCAACTGAGGCAACATAATCTCCCTCTGAATGACATTCTCAGAAGAAGTGTCATTCTTAGTTCTCTCCCAGCTTCATATCGCCAAATCGTGATGTACTTCAACATGAATGGGATTATCTGTACCTACCATGAGCTGCATATGATGCTTCTCACGGCGGAAGAGGACTTAAGGAATAGAATGTCGACTCGCCCTCCAAAACCTACTTCACTTTCTGCTTCTTCCCAAACCTGGTCAAAGGGAAAGAAGAAGAAAGCGAAGAAGAAGAAAGGTTTCGGTTCTCAACCACAGGGAAAGATAGTAAAGCCCAAGAGTGCTTCTGAAGACAAATGCCATCATTGCAGCAAAGCCGGCACTGGAAAAATGAACTGTCCTGACTACATTGCCCAACTAAGGAAGGAAAAAGAATCTACATCAGGTGCATTTATTTTTCCAGTTATTGATATCTCTTTGGCTTGTGAAGCCGTTACATCCAGCTGGATTTTAGATTCTGCTTGTCCTTTTCACATTTGTAATTCGTTGCATGTGTTGAAGTAAAGTAAGAAACTGAAGCCTGGAGAGATGCAGTTGCGATTTGGGAGTGGATACTCTCTAGATGCAGTTGCAGTAGGAGTATGCGAGATCCCTTTGCTGAACGGGACACTTTTGTTATATGACTGCTACTTTGTACCAGAATGTGTAGCTAATATTATATCTCTTTTTGTATTAGATACATAAGGTTTTCGTATTAATATTAAGAAATGTTCTTTGTATTTATATGATAAACGTAATATTCAGATCCTTTGTTTTCCAAACCAGCATGGTCATTACACATTGCAAACTTCTAAAGATATTTTAAATACTGGAGTTAATAAACGTAGTATACCTGTTGTTAATAATACTGAACTTTGGCATATGCGGCTAGGTCATATAGGAGTTAAACGCCTTACCCAATTGGTTAGGAATGGTTTGATACCAGATCTCACCATTGAACCCTATCCAACTTGTGAATCATGTATTCAGAGTAAGATGACCAAAGCCCCATTTTCTGGTGTTGGACAACGCACCACTAACTTACTGGAACTCGTACATTTTGATGTATGTGGTCCACTAAGTCAAACTGCTCACAGTGGTTATTCATATTTCGTTACCTTTACCGATGATCTGTCACTATACGGTTATGTTTATCTGATGCGACATAAATCGGAAACCTTTGAAAATTTCAAAGAGTTCCGAAATGAAGTAGAAAAATTGACTGGTCAATATATTAAATGCCTTCAATCCGATCGAGGTGGTGAATAAATGAGCAGTGAGTTCATGGATTATATGAATGGGAATGGGATTCTCGTTCAATATACTCCTCTAGGTACTTTACAGCACAATGGAGTGTCTGAGAGGAGAAATCATACTTTATTGGATATGGTCCGATCAATGTTGAGTTTTACAGATTTTTCCTATTACTTATGAGGCTACTCTTTTTTAACGGCTGCACATCTTTTAAATAAGATTCCTTCAAAAGATGTGCCTACGACTCCATATGAGATATGGATCGGTAGGAGACCAAATCTTAGTTACATTAAGGTTTGGGGTTGTCCTGCCTATGTTAGGATGACTCAGCAGGATAAGCTTTCACCTCGAGGGCAAAAGTTTAGGTTTGTTGGATATCCTTCGAACACGAGGGGATATCTGTTCTATGATACCAAACATCGAAATGTGTTTATAGCTAGCTTCACAAGATTTCTAGAAGTAGAATTTTTATCAGAAGGTGGTAATCATAGACAGATTGAACTTGATAAAGTCCAACCAGAAAACAACGAACCAACGGATGAAACTGAGATTCAAGTAGTTGAAGAACCTTAAACACACACACTCCGTAGGTCACAAATGGTATCTAGACCTCCTGAACGCTTGTATTTGATACAAGAAAAGAGTCTCGATGTTCTCTTAGTTGAAGAGACTGATCCTTTTTACCTATAGAGAATCGATGTTGGACATCGACTTCGTGAAATGGCAAAGTGCCATGAAATCAGAGTTAGACTCAATGCATGAGAATCAAGTTTGGGACTTGGTTCCGCTTCCCGAATGAATTGTTCCTATCGGTTGTAAATGGGTTTACATGAGGAAGCGCGGGCCTGGCGGTAAGGTTGAAACTTACAAGGCCTGACTGCTAGCAAAAGGTTACACGCAGAGACCTGATGTCGACTACGATGAAACTTTTTGGCCAGTAGCAATGCTTAAGTCTATTATGATTTTGCTTTCTATAGCTGCGTATCATGATTACGAGATTTGGCAAATGGATGTCAAAATGGCTTTTCTAAATAGATTTATTGATGAAGAAATCTATATGGAATAGCCGGAAGGTTTTGCATCCAGCGAAAACTCAGGTCTGGTATGTAAGCTTAAGAATTCCATTTATGGACTTAAACAAGCTTCACGAAGTTGGAATCTCTGATTCGACAAGATTATTAGATCATCCGGTTTTCTCAAGAATTCGAAAGAATTATGTGTGTATCAGAAGGCCAGTGGGAGCATGGTCGTATTTTTAGTCCTCTATGTTGAGACATCCTAATCATTGGGAATGATATAGGGATGTTACAAGGCATCAAAGCATATCTCTGTAAGAATATCTCCAAGAAGGACCTGGGAGAAGCTTCCTATGTTTTAGGGAAAAAACTCTATAGAGATAGACAAAGGAAGCTGATTGGGTTATCCCAATCAACGTACATAGAAAAGATATTGGAACGATATAATTTTGGTAACTGTAAGACAACAAACATACCGTTCAGACATGGGATTCATCTTTCGAAGAAGATGAGTCCATAAACAGAAGAGGAGAAGGTTAGAATGTATAACCAACCTTATGCTTCGTGTTTGGGTAGCATAATGTATGCCATGTTATGTACTAGGCCAGATATCAGTTTCGCTGTTAGCATAACTAGTAGATATCAGTCCAATCCAGGAAATGACTTCCTGGACCATTGGATGGTCATTAAACATATCCTGAAGTATCTTAAAGGTACTACGGATAAGTTGATAATTTATGGAGGAAGTGAACTGAAAGTTAATAGGTATACAGATTTCGACTTCCAATAGAATCTCGATGATATAAAGTCTACATCTGGATTCTTCATTACCCTTAACGGAGGTGCATTTTACTGGAAGAGTTCCAAACATGGGTCAATAGTAGATTCCACCACAAGGCGGAATACATTACTGCTTCTGAAGCTGCAAAGGAAGCTGTTTGAATTAGGAACTTTATCACCGAATTGGGAGTTGTCCCAAGTATCGAGAATGTGATTCCATTATATTGTGATAATACTAGAGCCATTACGCAAGCAAAGGAACCGAGGGCGCATCAGAAGTCGAAGCATGTGGAACAGAAGTACCACATCATTCGAGAGATTGTTTCACGAAGGGATATTGTAGTGTGCAAGTTACCGAGTGAAGATAATGTATCAGACCCGCTTACGAAGGCCATACCTCCGAAGTTGTTTGATAAACATGTAGAGTCAATGGGTATTAGATACAATCGATATTTGTACTAGAGCAAGTTGGAGATTTTGTTGGGGTTGGTGCTAAGAGCGCCAATTCCAGGTTGTATTTCTTTGAGAATACTTTTGTAAAACATTTTATTATGAATAAAATAAGCAGTTTCTATAATATAATATATCTTTTAATATGGTAAATACGTAATAGACCTTACGATGATTAGTCATGATACAGTTGCAAAAGCATCACAACTGAAATTGAGTTGTATCATGACGTTGTCATTCTCAGACAGTTCTTGGTCAATGTTTACACTACTTGGTCAGTAAAGTAAACTTGTTGAGACCGGTACATGTCGTATACTGGAATATATGATTCCAATGGTTTCTCAATGAACCATGAGTCTTGGGGACTCGTATAGATGTGTAGGTGTTCATAGCGGACAAACACTGAACGACTCACCGAAGATTCTTAATGGATAGTACACCAACGTCAATAAGAATTTTCTCGGGTTGAGTAGCTTTTGTGATTCTTCAATTTGAGATACCACTGTGGGCACATGTGACATCTTCCACACTTAGATAGCAGTCACGTCACCGATCTATTTAGATCAGACCTCCACCTGTTCGTTGGGTGTGGATAGATCCTCATGGTGTCCTGCGAGTGTCGAGATAGGATCCGTCAGTTCTGTGTACAAAGCATAGGTAGTCCATATATGATTAGCAATCAGATAAAAACCATGGGCCCGTGGTACACTTTAGAAATCAGTTCTAAATGTTCTCTTTTTGAGATTGCTAATAGAGACATCGACGGGATAGTCCATATAGAGATTTGACGTTTACATGTATATCTATAGGATATATCCGGATACATGTGATGGAGGAATTATACATATGCCATGACCTCGATCTGTATGATTTTAGTGAGTTTATCCGTGGTCGTCATAATTTACGAGTGGGTAAATTATGGACACGAAATTAGATTTCGTGACGGATATGTCTGAATCTAGAGAGTCTCATTATTGAAATATACTCGTAGAGCACTAGGGAAATATTTATGAATAATACTGATTATTTATAAGTCGTTTAAAGGTTAAACGAAAAATACATGCGAAGTGACCTAATAGTCATTTCCTAATTTTTGTGTATTTGTATTTAATGATAGATTTTATCAAATACACATTAATTAATTGTCAAATTGAGATATTTGACTAATATCATAAATATATATGTTTTTTTATTTAAGGTAAATATAATACATATTTAATATATTGTATTTAAATAATTATTTAATTATTTAATTGTTAAATAATTAATTAATTAAAAATATAAATATCTTAAGTTTTGATATTTTATTAAATGACTTGAGTTGCTTTATTTGACATTAAGAAATTCATTAATGGTTTGATGATTACTTATGCAAGTTGATAAAGCAAAATTTAATGAAACAAAAATTAATATCTAGATATTTTCTTTATGCCAAAATTCAGCAAAGGCCAATATGAGAGGTATAAATTATTTTGTTTTCATTTTAGGGTTTGATAAGTTCATTAGACACAAAAATAACACAAAAGAAGTTGAGAGAAAAGGCTTGGAGGCTAAAGAAGAAACCTTGGAAAAATCTTGTTTTTGTAAGTTTTTCGTTAAAGTCTTCAACATGAAAAATGTTTCTAACATGTTTAGCTTCAATTTTGGATGCTTTTATGTTATCTATACTCTTATAGTTTGTGTTTAATTGGTTGTGAACTTGAATGAAAGATGTATGCATGTAAGTAAGCTTGAAATAGTTTCAAAGGCTTACTTTTGATTTTTTGAAAATCAAGTTGCCATTCTAGAGTTGTTGAGCTACTCATTGGTGACCTAGAATTGTTCTAGAGTTATTTCAAAGTGGTGAGATTTTTTTGGTGTTGCAAAGAATGACTTAAATTTTTGGATTTTAAAGATTTGGTAAAATTGGTCAATTTGGTGAAATTATAAAATTAGGGTTCTTAAGCCCTTCCAAATTTGGGGATTTTCATATATGTGATGTATTATGGAGTGTCTTTGATGCATGTAAATTTTTGGGTTGATTAGATTTGATCTTGGCATGTTTAGAACACAAAAGGACCAAAATGTAATTATCCTAAAATTGGGTGCTCACGGCAATTAGGCAAAAGTTTGAGATTTAGTTGCAATCTGATTTTGATGAGTTGGAATTGTTGAAAATCATTTTAGAAATGATTTAGAATCCTCCAAAATTGTATTTGACAATTTTTGGACTAAAATAATCAATTTGTAAAGTTGTGGGGCAATTCAGTAATTACCAACAAATTTGGTTTCTTGTTCAATTTTTCAGAATTTAATAATTGGATAATTAAATAAATAAGTTTATTTAATTGATCCAAGAAAAATTTTGAAATTGGAAAATTTGATTTTCCACTATTCCGCTGCGATACCGGATTTTCGCCATAAAACCCTACAAATGATACCTCACTGATGGCATTTTCTAGTTCAATGTAATGACACATTTCTAATAATAAAGCTACAACTTCCGCTTATATTATTGAGTCACAAAATGTATGACATGAGAGGTTAGGACATGTTAATTATGATACGATGATAAATTAATTAACATGGACCTTATACCTAAATTTGCAATTGATAACCGACATAAATGTGAGGCATGTGTTGAAGAAAAAATACATAGAACAACATTTCATTCCATAGAACGAAGTTCTGAACCCTTGGAACTTGTACACTCTGATGTGTGTGATGTGAATATTGTGCAAACAATAGACGGTAAAAAGTACTTTGTCACTTTTATCGATGATAGCACAAGATTCTGTAATATGTATTTGCTAAGGAGCAAAGATGAAGCTATTGAGAGCTTTATACACTATAAGAACGAAGTTGAAAAATCAACTTGGCAAGAAAATAAAAAGAATCAGGAGTGATAGAGGTGGTGGATATATGTCACCATTTGGTGATTATTGTTCCAATCATGGAATTATTCACGAAACTACTATTACTTATTCACCTCAACAGAACATGATTGATGAGGGTAAAAACCAAATGTTGAAGGAAATGATGAACGCCATGTTGACAGGCTCTGGTTTACCCCAGAACTTGTGGGGGGAAGCCTTGCTTTCCGCCAACTACATTCTGAAAAAGCTACCTCACTGAAGATTGGACAAGACACCATATGAGTTGTGGAAAGGTCACGTACCTTCCTACAAATATCTGAAAGTGTTGGGGTGTCTTGCCAAAGTAAAGGTTCCTAAACCTAAGAAGGTTAGAATAAGACCCAAAGCTGTTGATTGTATATTCATTGGATATGCTCGTAACAGTAGTGTGTATCGATTCTTGGTACATAAGTGTGAGATTCCTAAAATCAATCCGAATATGATAATTGAGTTAGGGAATGCGACATTTTTTGAAGAGACATTTCCTTGTAGGGAAAGACAAAGAAAAGAGTTTCTCAAAAGAACTATTGATACTGTCAAAGACAGTGATCAAGTTGACTAAGAGTCAGATTAACATGGAAATATTGGGGCAATTGAACCTAGGCGTAGCAAAAAAGTTAGAACGTCTAAGTCATTTGGACCCGATTTTCTGACATACCTGTTAGAAAATGAGCCTCAAAGCTATAAAGAAACAATGCATCGTTAGAGCATCTTTGTGGAAAAAGGCTATCAATAGTGAGATTGATTTTATCCTACAAAACCATACTTGGGAGTTGGTTGATCTTCCTCCAGGTTGTAAGCCACTGGGCTACAAATTGATTTTCAAACGGAAGATGAAACCAGATGGATCAATAGATAAGTACAAGGCATGACTTTCATAAAAGGTTATAGACAAAAAGAAGGCCTTGATTACAATGACACATATTCACCAGTGACTCGTATCACGTCAATAAGAATGCTTATAGCCATTGCAGCTATATTTGATCTTGAAATACATCAAATAGATGTAAAGTCGACATTCTTAAATGGTGAAATAGATGAAAAGATTTACATGGAACAACCAGAAGGTTTCAATGTTCCTGGACAAGAACAGAAGATGTGCAAACTTGTAAAATCCTTATACGGATTAAAACAAACACCCAATCAATGACATGAAAAATTTGATAAAGAGATGTTGTCAAGTGAATTCAAAATCAATGAGTGTGATAAGTGTGTATACACCAAATCAACTCAAAAATGATGTCATTATGTATCTCTACGTAGACGATATGTTGATAATTGGTAGTAATCATGAGATGATTCTGTCTACCAAGAAGGTGTTGACCAACAAATTTGATATGAAAGATTTAGGAGTAGCTGATGTAATCTTATGAATTAAGATTTACAGAACATCAGAAGGGTATATATTATCTCAGACTCACTATGTTGAGAAGATACTTGAGAAATATAATAAGAGAGATCTAAATGTCGCCAGAACTTTTGTAGACCTAACTATTCATTTATCAAAGAATACTAGCTCAAGCGTATCGCAACTAGAGTATTTGAGAATCAGCGGAAGTCTGATGTATCTCACAAATTACACATGACCTGATATCGCTCAAGCTGTAAACAGGCTTAGCAGATATACGAGCAATCCGAGACATAACCACTGGAAAACCGTAGTAAGAGTTTTGAGGTATCTGAGAGAAACTTCAAAATATGGTCTTCATTATACGAGATATCCTTCTGTTCTAGAGGGATACAGCGATGCTAACTGGATATCTGATATAGTGGATTCCAAATAGACGATTAGATTTGTTTTCACACTTGGTGGCGTAGCAGTGTCATGAAAATCCTCGAGGTAAACATGTATTGCCTGGTCTACTATGGAATCAGAGTTCATAGCATTAGACAAAACATCAGAAGATGCGGAATGGCTTCAAAATTTCCTAGAGGATATTCAAAATTGGCCCAAACCAGTGCCATCGATAAGCATACATTGTGATAATCAATCGGCTATTGGGAGA
This sequence comes from Zanthoxylum bungeanum, assembly GCA_019454045.1. Classification (NCBI taxonomy): domain Eukaryota; kingdom Viridiplantae; phylum Streptophyta; class Magnoliopsida; order Sapindales; family Rutaceae; genus Zanthoxylum; species Zanthoxylum bungeanum. The sequence continues at coordinate 91,666 of SKCR01041004.1, forward strand.
GCCCAAAATACAATGTATAATGGTAAGTCTCGACACATACGTTGCAGACATGATACCATACGACAACTGCTCTAAAGTTGCAAAATATCGACCGATTATGTGAAATCAAAGAAAACCTAGCGGATCCATTTACTAAAGGTTTACCTAGAGAGCAAGTTGAGAAGTCATCGAGGAGAATAGGCTTGATGCCTTATCACTATGGAAACCCAACATAGCTGACTGGAGATCCGAAGATCTAGGTTCAATAGGGACAACTGAAACTTTGTACATTCAAAACAAGAACTGTAGAGTTTTATACTCTTTCCCATTTCGATAATAACTCAGAGTAATGTCTGTCAAGGCTAGGATAAGCTAAGGTTTTCAATGATCACTATATTAGGAGCATAGTCCTAATGGGGGTAAAGGCAGATTACCTCTTTATAGTAGATCACCTGTTTCAAGTAAGAAGTGAGGCCGCTTCCATGGGATTTTTACAAGCTGAATTCCCTAAAGGACTTGATAAATCGAAGACCAATGTTCATGGCCGAAATGAACACAACCGTAGAATGGGAAATGGTTGAAGTAAAACTGTGTGTTGGCAATTGTCTTGGTTTACACCAATGGCAGAACAGTTCAAGAGTATGGGTCACTGGTTTGCCAAGTAAATCCGTTTGTCATTCACTAGGAAGGTTCAAGGTGAAAGCTACTTATTTCGATGCAGCTTTATTCACAGAAGCTCTCTCAAGTGTCTGCATGGCTATTTAGAGAATTGTGGGGGATTGTAGTAAATTCTCTAAGTATATATATAATATGGATACAAGGAGGGTCATGTCCCTTGAGTAGTGCCATATGGGAAATGCACTAACATGTAGGGACATGTCCTCTATAATTGGAAGAACGCATCCTTAGGCTCCGAAGGATTTAAGGAAAGGGTATAACCCTTAGGAGGGTTACATCCCAAACCAAATGGTGCCCTTAAAGGCACCATTCCATGTCTATATAAGGGAGCCTTATGTTCGTTCCTTAACATCCAGAAAATCATAAGTATCTATGGTCTAAGAAAGTCATTTTTTAGAGTCAAGAGAGAGTTTCTACCATTGTTCTAGTTCAAGATCTTGTTAAAGGAGTGCCCTTCTACAAGAAGCATCCAAGGAATCCTGGGAGAACGTTAGCCACATCGCATCCGTAGAACACCGAGGCGGGGCTAATAAGATCTTAATGATAGAGACATCTCGACTTGGATTTCGTTTTCAGTATCTTCAATATTTTTTCAGGTTTTTCTTATTCTACTAAGATTTATGGTTTAAGGTTGGCATGATAGTAGATCTGTTTTGATGCATGTTAAATTTCGTTTAATGACACTTAATCTCCAACATTAAGTAAGTTCAATTAATTAATTAATAGTTAATTAATTATTATTCCAAAATCATATTTAATCTATTGGGATTTAATTTAGTGGGCTAACACCAAAATTAATTAGAGTCCTAACTAAGATTAAATATCTAAGTCTTTTTTTAATTAGGATTCCTAATTTGATTAAGTATCTTGATTTATTTCGGAAAGAATCTTTAAGATATCAATTTGATTTGGAGAGATATTGGATTGACTTTATTGTATTGGGATACAATTAAAACAAATCATATGCCTATATATACACATGCTCAAGGTAAGAATAAATACATAACAAGAGGTTGATGTTGGCATATATATATATATATTATGGCAAAAGGTTTGCCAAAGTGTGTATATATATACAAATTGTTTGCATGAGTTTATATATAAGCAGTAAGCTGTTTGCATGAGTGTGTATATATATATATACTTATATATATAAAAGCAGTTAGCACGTTAACAAATAATCATGCAGAATTGAAGCACACAAAGTTTCGTTTTGATTTCTCTCATGGAATACTGTTTGGGCAATTTTTATGCGTGAAGAAAGAAGAGCGTGCAAGGTTTAAACCTCCTAAGACAATGTCCCAGCAATGGGTGTTTGATTAAGTGAATAAGCCTCCAAGGGGCGCAAGCACACAAGTTATAGTCCTAATATTACAATCTAAGAAATGAAAAATAAAAATATGCTCATTTGAGTCTTCATTTGATCGGGCTTTTCTCTCTTGGCATAGATAAGATTTTATAGTGAAGTTTGTCAATCGTTTTAAGCGGTTCCAGTATCTCCCTGCAGTTGCTGGATCGTGCTTGTAATCGAGCTGCACGTCTCAACTGCTTGGTTGTGGAGGAAAACTATCCAACTGCCATGATCGTGGGAGTAACCGTATCATGGGTTTTCATCCTAAACGTAACCGCATCAGGGCTTGTCGTCCTAACCGCTGGTCCATCGCCCCATGCTCTTTGTCGCCCTTTGGTCCATGGCCCTTTCTCCTTTCGCTCTTTCTTTAGTCTCAGGGCGATTTTGTTAATACGTGGAGATTTTCGTCTGTCACAACTGTCCCCCAAAATTTACCTGATGGCACTGGACGTGAAGATCGAGGTGAATTTTTAGTTTCCATCTCGGTTCATTCTTTCCTCATTTCAGGGAAGACCACTACGCCAACCGAGGGTTGTCTTGACAGACGTTCCCTTTCGTTCCTCAACTAGCATGTTTTGATCGACCGGCCCATCATTCGGCTAATCCCCTCAGTTTCAGAGAGTCTGAGGAGCAAATTTTCGGTCGGAAAGGTGAAATGGCGTATGTTTGGAAGGGATGGAAACTTGTATGATCACCCGTTTCCGCCTTCGACCGACCCCTCATCGGCCAATCCCCCAGTCATAGAATCTGAGGTCCCATGTAAGCAGCATGCTCCGCGTAGAGAAGCTAAGGCAAGCTGTTGTTAACGAGCTTACCCATTCGCAACTCGGGGAGGTGGCAGTCACCTTCCACACAGAGGACCCCGGACAATTGTCGCTAACGGAACGACGTAGCCCATCAACAACCTTACATTTCATTTCACACACCTACGCCGTGGGATGGCCGTTAGCGAGTCTTCTTACATTCCATTTCACATCTTACTAAAAAGAAGCTTCCACCTCTGGTGGCCTATGTTTCATGCAGAGCTTTTCCTTTTCCCAACTCTGCTCTGCCTCTTCCAATCTTTTCCTTCTCATTTTCGGGACTCTGTTTGACTATGGAGAGTCTGGTTTGTAAGGTTGTCCTTTAAATAGGTGGTGATGAGACCTGGTACTGTTGTCACGTGAAGGGTTTTTTTCACGTGTTGTCTGATCGATTGGAGGGGCTCCCTGCCCCAGTTCTGTTTCTTCTGATGGTCTATGTCGAGTAAACTTGTGGCCTGATGGTCTTGTCATATCAGTCTTCGCTACTTGCGTTAATAATGGAGAAGGCTTGGACGACGCTTTTGAAGTGTAGTGTCGACACCTATTCTTGGCCGATTCTGAAGATCGATGCTTGATTTTGGGGGCTCGGCCGATCAGTTGGAGGCCGAAGTAGTGAGGGCGAAGTGAAGTAGATTCAGGGTTAGACTCTTCGCCCTATAGTTTGTCAGGCCGTCCTTTTAGAGTTCTATGCAAACCCATCATATCTGTAATAAATTGTGGCCCTTTCTTACACGCTTCATCACGAGGCCCATTTGAGAGCCGATTTTTATGTAACTTGCGTGTGTCCTTCCGTCGCACGTCACTTGTGCAGGAGTTGCATTCGAACACCTGTCTAGGGAAACTTTTACCTTTTCCATTTTCCAGTGCTCTTTACTCCTCGATGATTAATGTTGCAAACAACTGTCCAGGTTAAAACCTTCATCTGTTCATAAGGCTTCATCCCCCTCTGTCTCTCGCTATACCCTTAACTTTTTTGCAAAACTCGCTGTACTTCTTTCTCGACCTTTTGTCAATCAATGCTTCATCTCCTCTTTTCCCAAAACTAACGACTCTCAACTTTGCGCTGATTACAAGTTGGGATGAAGATTCTTCTGTGGGCGTGTTTGGCCTTAACTCTCTCGATGAGGATTTCGGGCCAATGAGGTCCTTGGCCCCTATCTGTCGGACAACCAATTATGACCATAGCCGTCACTATTTGTTACAAATCACTGGTGTTGTTGTACAAATTACTATGTGATAAAGGAGATTGCACTCTTATCAGTTGTGATTAGATCACCTGATATATAAATGATAGGAGGGTCCTGTGATTTGCCCTGGATGAGAATGATATGAGACAGTTGTTGGACAAAATGACCCATAGCGTCACTATTTGCACAGATCATTGTGTTGTTGTAGCAAATTAACTATGTGACAAGGAAATTGCACTCTCATTATTTGTGATTAGATCACCATAGATATATAAATGAAGAGAGGTCCCTATGATTAGTACCTGGACTGAGAATGATATGAGACAGTATCAGTCCCCGAAGGTTTAATCATTAAATATCCCTAGCCGTAGTATTATCGAGACTGGACATCGATAATGCGGAATAGGCTAGTATTGCACTTGTGCGCGTTTGTGAGGGCACAACGGCATAGTTCTCATATATATAAGTATTGGATACTTATGCAAGTGCGATAGGAGGTCGTTTTCACCGATGGTACGGGAAACAGCTTCGCTCTGGATAGACCCCTCGGAATCCCATTGGTATTATGACTATGTGTCTATGGGAGGCCGAAATCGAGGTAGGTGTGTATAGTCTTAACCTGAGACTTGCATCGCTAATACTTACGATAATCGATAAACTTTGGTCTTGGTGGTAGGGGGGCTTTAACCGGTTCTGTGTACACCACTTCTGGGTTTATCAGAGAGTCGTAGTGTATTGGGTGTGATGTCAAGACGGAAGTGTCACTTCAGTCATTTGGAGATGATGTCACGCAGGATACGGTACTAGTGCTCTTGAGTGTTGCGCAACCAATCGGGATATTGTGACCAGGTCATGTATATCCGATTATAGAGACTATGTTACCAGACATCCGACATGTGTTTCGGACGGGGCAGACACTTATCCAGCCCCAGCCCTAGCACGTGATTATCCGATACTGGGCCGATATACACAATACTACGGTATACTACGCTTGATACAGATCTATATATTCCTGTAAGAATATTTCTGGAGAATTGGGTAGGCATGGCGCTTTGCTAGAAGCCAACCTTGTCTTGTAAATCGATATAAACGTAGTACGAGGTACTTACGTGTTCGGACAGTCCGACGATCGTATTTACTGCCAACATATCCGGAGATCTCATGGGTCGCTTCCTGAAGATTCACCGATGACGTATGACTCGCACTTTGATTAATCTGGGATTAATTAGAGAGAGAGAGATAGAATTAATCTGGGATTAATTCGATGAGAGAGAAATTAATCTGGGATTAATTGCGGAGATATTTTATCTGGGATAAATATTAATTAAAGAGAGAGAACGATTAATTTGGAATTAATCGATAAAATTAATATATTCGATATATTAATCGAAATTGGATTTCGACGCGGAATTAAAATTAGATTTTAATTCGGGCGAACGAATTAATTTAGAATTAATTCGTTAGCGACGTGAATAGTGAATTCGCTAGGCGTAATCATTTAATTACGACGCGACGGAAAATTCGTTAATTTGGAATTAGCGAACCCGAGCCCGAGAGTGATTGCGAGCGCGTTCGCATTTCGAATTCGAACGCGGCACGCAAGTCACATCAAGCGTCAAATCGCTAGTCGCATCGATTGTCAAATCAATTGTCACTTTGAGTGATTGGACATGACATGTTGTCACTTTATTAAAGTGACTGATGTGATGTGAAAATGATTATTTGAAAGTTGATAGGACTTGTATTTGACTTTGAATTAATTGTTGTGTATATATATTTTATTCATTTACTTGGTAAATGGAATAAAGATATAGTATATATAAAAATCATTCTCTCTCTTTGGACCATTATTGTTCACGTTTTTTGGCAAATTTTGTGCCATTCACGTGACTGACTCTCTTTGGTTTTTTTTGTTCACGTTTTTGGCATAATTTTATGTCATTCACGTGCTTCTCTTTCACTTGTTCTAAGAGTTCACGGTTTAGGCATTTTTGAGGCCAAAAACCTTCTCCTATTTTCTCTCACGGTCTCACGGACCGATTCTTCATCTTTTCTTCTGGTTTGAGCGAAAATGGAGAAGCAAGGAAGATGTTGAAGTGCTAGCACACCTTGGGTTATACATAGGTGATAGGGAAAACAATTTGTGAGCTTGGAAAGCTTGAAGCTTGAGCTTCAATGGAGTCTTGCATGGCCGAATTTGGAGCATCAAAACAGCCCCCAACCGAGCAGTCCACTGCAGTCAAAACCAGTCCAAAACGAGCTTGATGGAGGCAGCAACATGCAGTGCGTTTTGGTCTTGTTCTCCTAGCATCAAACCATCAATGTGAGTATGATTCCGCCTTACTCCTTTGATGTGTTCAACTCGTTTTTATGCATTGTTTGTGATCTTGTGGACTGATTATTAAACTCCAACATTGGTATCTAGAGCCATTGATGCATGAAACCGAATTAGGGTTTGAGCAAATTTGGGGCTTTTTGATTTTAGCTTGATTCTGACAAATTGATTGTTAATAATGCTTATATATGATCTATTTGAGATATATGTAATCAATTTGACAAAAAAAATATTGGATTGATTTTCCCCAATTTGCAAATTTTGGTCAAAACTTTAATTTGGGTAAACTCGATTTAGGCATGATTTGGTTGAATTGTTTGATGCATTATGCTTGAATGAGGTTGAATTGAAGTTGTGCATGATCAATTTCAAGAAAATTGGATTAGATCAATTTTCCCCAATTCTTAGGTTGAATTTGAAACTTGAAATTGGGCAAAATGTGTTTAAGCATGTTTTAATTGAATTGGATGTTTAAGTATGCTTAGAACATGTTTAATTGAGATTGTGTGTGATCAATTTCATGAAATTGGATTGGATTCAATTTTCCCAAATTGGAGGCTTGGCCGAAAATTGGAAGAACCTAATGTCTTGGTAATTTTGTTTTGTTTGATCATTGGATGACTTAAAACAATTGGTTAATGTTGTTTGAAGTTCAATTGGATTGAATTTTGATTTGGAACATTTTTCCCTTTTAAAGTGGCTTGGCCGATTTTAAAGAACATGAAATTCTTTGTGATTTTGTTGTTTTAATTCATTGGATGAATTGAATTGATTTGGGAAATTAAGATTGTGGACTCAATTGGATTGAAACCGAATCGAATTGAAAAAACCCCTAATTGCCGAGACTTGAAAGCATGTTAATTGGGTTTGATTTTAATTGAATTGTGTTGGACACTATTTGGTTGTTAAAGTGCATGATTAATTAGGCTAATTGATATTTTAGAAATGTTAATTGGGTAATTGATTGTGTATTACACTTAGGTTAATTAATTGTGAAATTTGGAATTTTATAAGTTAATTAATTTGGGCTTGATTTTGGAAATTGGGCTTGTTGGGTTGTAATTGGGCTTTTGGGCTTTGTTGTAACAAAGTTGGGTTTAGGCAAAATTGGTTGGATCCAATTAGGCCCAAAACCGAATCCAAAAGGTCCAATTATGACTTAATGGACCTTAATTATTTAATTGGGCCTAATGGGCCAAAATTAATTTAAAGGCTTATGGGGTAACTCCCGGATTGGATTTTGGTTGTTCGGTTTGACCCGAGTTGACCAAAAGTCCACGCCTATAGAAATTAATTAAAAGCCCATTGGACTTTAATTAAATAAAACATTAGATGTTAATCGGGCTTTGAGACCCGTTGCGATTAAATTTGGAATTTAAGTCGTAAAGGTTCGTTAATAAAAGTGTAATATTTAATTTGGAATTAAATAATGAATTAGAATTAAATACGTATTAAATTGGATTTAATTATGTAATTTAATTTAATTCGTAGAAATTGTACTTTGAGTACGTGTTTGCAATACGAGTTTGACTCGAACAAAAATCAAATCTTTGTTTGAACATTGGATGATCACTAATAATCAAGATTAATTAATTTGATTGATTGATTGATAACATGCTTGTATGAATACATGGTTGTGATGTTTGAATAATGTATATCGGATGGATATTAGTCGGGTTGGGCGATTTTGGAAATTGTAATAAATTTGATTTATTAAATTGGACCTGCGTGTCCAGCCTTATCTCCTATTTCTTTGTATTCTCTTCTCACCTATTCCCCTCCATGTAAAAGAGGTTTCTTTAGAAGTGTAGTGTAACGGGTAGAAGTAATACAAGTGCTAGCGGGGAGAGAGAAAGTGAGAGATTTGATCTAGGATCAATGTAAAATATCCATCCGCATATCATTATTATTTTATTTCATACTCGCTTTATTATGTGTTTAGAATGCATGCTTAAGGGTGTATGATGATGAGACCTTAACAAAGATAATTAAATTGGTAGCCAATTTGCACGCGAAAAACCCTCGTTAAATATCATGCGTTTTTCCTTCCATGATGAGTGATTCTTACTCAAGATCCGAGATGGCAGGGGTTGTTGGCCAAAGTCAACCTTGTCCATCAAAGATGTGTTTTAATCACGAGGCTTTGTTCCATATCGGTGTCGTGTCCAAGTTGTGGTTTGTTGGCCAAAGTCAAGACCACTTCTTGTCAATTGACATTGATTACGAAGCTTCATGTCAATGGGTCCGCGCTTGACTGGGATCACTAGGTTTGTTGTGCCAAAGCCAAGGCCTAGTTGATTCAGAGGAAATAGGTTAGGGTATACATTCGATGTATAGGCATATATAAGATATATGTTTGGGACTTGGATGTCCACCTACTGGATCTAGGAGGGATGAGATCCAATTGATCTTCGAGATCTACCTAGTTAATTATCATACAATTGTTGGCCAAAGTCAAGATTGTGTGATATTTAACGGGATCCTAGCCCACTAGGAAACACGGTTTCCCGAGTACTCGACAGAGGGTTAGAGGCTCGACGAAAAATAGTGGGAGGCAAGTATTGAATTTGCAACATTCGTTCGAATACTCGCTAAACACGCTCATTTTATTTTATTTCGTCATTAGATTAAATATTAGTTAGACTAATATTTAAATTGTTGTTTTAATAAACAGTTGGACTGTATTATACTTGATTATATATAATTGGATTATATTAATCAATATATTTGAATTAATTAATTTCAGTTTACAGTTGATTTTATAATTGGATTATAGTAATCAATGTAATTGAGGTTAATTAATTTGGATTATATTTGATTATATAGTTGGACTATTATAATCATTATAATATATAAAGTACCACTAATCGTTGATTAAATAGTTGGACTATTGTAATCAAGATAAAATTGAAAAGTTGAATATTTAAAATATAATCTAGGATTAAAATATTTTAAATGATTTAATTTTCAAATTGGGAATAAATAATAGGTTACTTTATTTGATAAAATAACTTATTATACCTTAAGCCCAAAATTAAGCAAATAAGTAGAGCATAAAATCTTTGGAAGATTATGTGATGATGACTTTAATGCTTAATTAATATACTTAAATAAATCTATCTTTAGATTTAAAAGTATTAAAATTGCAATTAATAATTCTTGGAGAATTAATTGACTATTCTAATGAAAAGTCAAAGTTTGCAATTGGGCATGTGCACGAGGTGCACATCGTTTCGATATTCAAAACCCAAGGCTTGGCCTAAGGTTCCTAAAATATTGAAAAGGATAATTGACATATCCCAAAGTGACTACCATTTGGATATGGAAGACACGAAGGAATTAAAGAAAGGGCGAGGCTCTAACTTTAAAAATATTTGTCTTAGTTATGTTCACAGCTAGTATTGAAATTAGATTTTAAATACTTAGTGTGTGGTACATAATATATATGTATTGATATTCAGAATCTGCTTTGAGCAGGATACTGACTTCAAGCTGAGATTCCTCTGCGAATCGGAAACGGGACGAAAGTCGCTGTTTCGACCGTAGATACCTAAGTTTAGGAACTAACCTGGGGTGTGTACTTAAATTAGGAACTGTTATAATGTAACTAGTTTGACTAGAGACATTATCTCTTTATCAGTGTTTAATCCTTTGCGGATAAAACCTTTATATTATAGAACACTGAGTGTTTTATTATATAAAGATGATACTGAGATAAATACATTAGATGTAAATAACATAATTTATATTTTGAAATAAAAAAAAAAAAATCTCAAACATATAAATGACAAATAAATAGCTCAAATTGATTTGATCAATAGAGACTTATTTATGGTATTGTTGTCTAGGACACAATTAAACGAGACATGTCAGTTAGACGGTGTGTCCGAACAAAAACCGAATTTTGTTGGACATGATAAGGTTTATCACGAGTCGCTCTGAGCTATCATTTCCTTCAAACAGGATATGTATTAACAGTGCAAAAACTTATTTAGAATAAGGTTCCATATTAATCTGTTTGACAGATATCATATAGGATGTGAACAGGAAAGAAACGAGGTTTCTCATTCCTGATAATTTGGGTATGCCAGGCATAAAGTTTGGATGATACCAAACTAAGAACCCAAATTGGATTAGTGCCAATATAGGTTATCCTAAGGGAAACCATAAGTATAGTACTTATAAATCCCACATGAGAACAATGTGATTGTTGCTCACCATGCGGTTTTCCTGAGAGGAATACCGATATGCAGTGGTCAGTGGGAGGATAGTGATACTCGATGAAAATCGGAGTAATACTATTCAAGGCACGAAGTCCATAATGGAACACAAATAGTTCATCTATGATGAAACTATACCATTAATCTTCAAAAACACAAGAAACCGCGTAGATCAGAGAGAGTCAGAAAACAACCTAGGGTATGGGTTTCTGATCTCACCTAATAAAGATTTTAATCTTTTAAGGTACACCAACTGATTACGTATGAGGTAGTGATACACGGTATCGACTCCCTATTATGGCAAAGTGCCATGAATCGAAAATGGATTCCATGTTTAACAACTATTTTGGATACTAGTTGTTGTACCACAAGGCATTGTGCCTATGGTACATTAAACGTCTTCAAGGAAGACATACATGGTAGGCAACATACCAACGTACAAAGCTGGGCTTTTGACGGAAAGGTATCGTTATCAACATTGTGTTAATAACGGTTCAACCTTTTACCTGTTGCCATGGTAAATCCATTTTGAAGATGCTTGTTGATAACTGTATATTTCATTTATGAAATATGTCAGTTGCAATCAAAATCGCTTTCCTGAAAAGGAAACCTTTTGGAGAATGTTTATAACATTCTGACGATTTTGTATAACCGACAAACAAGGTTTACCGGTTATTCGATCCATGTTTGGATTGAAGCAAGCATGAGGTTCTTGGAACTGACGTTTTGAAATAATCATAATGGTTTATGATTTGACTCAAAACGAAATAATTCTTGTGTATATAAGGAGGTTAGTGGGAGAGGGCACTGACGATGAAATTCCCATAAAACAATCGGTGAAAGCTTGGCTTTCATAAGAAATTCTCCGTAGAATTCTGGGGAGTAACAACCTTTATTCAAGGAATAAAGATCTACTGGGCTAGATTTGGAGTTGGTAACACTCTCTGAGAAATTGTACATTTAAAATGTACTTGTATTGGTGTCTCATACGCTTTGAGCATATGGAGTCACAATCGGGTCAATCCAAGTGATAGTCACTGGATTGAAAATTAAGAACATCTGTTAGTATCTGAGAGAACTAAAGATGTTGTCTTAAACTATGGAGATGGAGAACTTGAAGTGACTGGGATCACTGCTGCAAGTTTCCAAACGGTAAATACTGCGGTACTATAAATTTGAACACTGGGACAGTGAGCTGGAAATCTTCCGAGCAAGATAACTGTTGCCGAATTAACAACAAATGCGGATTATTGCTGCAGCTGAGGCAGCAATAGAAGCCATTTGGATCGATAATAAATCTAATTAGATTAGATATAGTTCTGTTAGCAGCTGAGCTAGGCGTCAGCACAGGCTAAAGAATTAAAGGTCTCATCGACGATCCAGATATATACTTCTATATCATCTGATTCGTTCGGATCATACATCGTGGCGATGTGATGATCGTGTAAATCGCGTCAGACGATAATTAAGCAAATCCGCTGACGAAAACCTTTCCTCAGCAATTTGAGCGAACCGTACATAGTTCAGGTGTGGGACACTTGAGTGACTGGCTATGTGCCAAGTGGGAGATTGTTGGACAAAATGACCCATAGCGTCACTATTTGCACAGATCATTGTGTTGTTGTAGCAAATTAACTATGTGACAAGGAAATTGCACTCTCATCATTTGTGATTAGATCACCATAGATATATAAATGAAGAGAGGTCCCTATGATTAGTACCTGGACTGAGAATGATATGAGACAGTATCAGTCCCCGAAGGTTTAATCATTAAATATCCCTAGCCGTAGTATTATCGAGACTGGACATCGATAATGCGGAATAGGCTAGTATTGCACTTGTGCGCGTTGTGAGGGCACAACGGCATAGTTCTCATATATATAAGTATTGGATACTTATGCAAGTGCGATAGGAGGTCGTGTTTCACCGATGGTACGGGAAACAGCTTCGCTCTGGATAGACCCCTCGGAATCCCATTGGTATTATGACTATGTGTCTATGGGAGGCCGAAATCGAGGTAGGTGTGTATAGTCTTAACCTGAGACTTGCATCGCTAATACTTACGATAATCGATAAACTTTGGTCTTGGTGGTAGGGGGCTTTAAACGGTTCTGTGTACACCACTTCTGGGTTTATCAGAGAGTCGTAGTGTATTGGGGTGTGATGTCAAGACGGAAGTGTCACTTCAGTCATTTGGAGATGATGTCACGCAGGATACGGTACTAGTGCTCTTGAGTGTTGCGCAACCAATCGGGATATTGTGACCAGGTCATGTATATCCGATTATAGAGACTATGTTACCAGACATCCGACATGTGTTTCGGACGGGGCAGACACTTATCCAGCCCCAGCCCTAGCACGTGATTATCCGATACTGGGCCGATATACACAATACTACGGTATACTACGCTTGATACAGATCTATATATTCCTGTAAGAATATTTCTGGAGAATTGGGTAGGCATGGCGCTTTGCTAGAAGCCAACCTTGTCTTGTTGTAAATCGATATAAACGTAGTACGAGGTACTTACGTGTTCGGACAGTCCGACGATCGTATTTACTGCCAACATATCCGGAGATCTCATGGGTCGCTTCCTGAAGATTCACCGATGACGTATGACTCGCACTTTGATTAATCTGGGATTAATTAGAAGAGAGAGATAGAATTAATCTGGGATTAATTCGATGAGAGAGAAAATTAATCTGGGATTAATTGCGGAGATATTTTATCTGGGATAAAATATTAATAAAAGAGAGAGAACGATTAATTTGGAATTAATCGATAAAATTAATATATTCGATATATTAATCGAAATTGGATTTCGACGCGGAATTAAAATTAGATTTTAATTCGGGCGAACGAATTAATTTAGAATTAATTCGTTAGCGACGTGAATAGTGAATTCGCTAGGCGTAATCATTTAATTACGACGCGACGAAAATTCGTTAATTTGGAATTAGCGAACCCGAGCCCGAGAGTGATTGCGAGCGCGTTCGCATTTCGAATTCGAACGCGGCACGCAAGTCACATCAAGCGTCAAATCGCTAGTCGCATCGATTGTCAAATCAATTGTCACTTTGAGTGATGTGACATGACATGTTGTCACTTTATTAAAGTGACTTGATGTGAATAGTGAAAGTGATTATTTGAAAGTTGATAGGACTGTACTTTTGACTTTGAATTAATTGTTGTGTATATATATTTTATTCATTTACTTGGTAAATGGAATAAAGATATATGTATATATAAAAATCATTCTCTCTCTCTTGGACAATTATTGTTCACGTTTTTTTGGCAAATTTTGTGCCATTCACGTGATCTCTTTTGGTTTTGTGCTCACGTTTTTGGCATAATTTTGTCATTTCACGTGCTTCTCTTTCACTTGTTCTAAGAGGTTCACGGTTTTAGGCATTTTGAGAGCCAAAAACCTTCTCCTATTTCTCTCACGGTCAAGGCCGATTTCTATCTTTCTTCTGGTTTGAGCGGACCAAATGGAGAAGCAAGGAAAGATGTTGAGTGCTAGCACACCTTGGTTATACATAGGTGATAGGGAAACGAATTTGTGAGCTGGAAAGCTTGAAGCTTGGAGCTTCAATGGTGTCTTGCATGGCCGAATTTGGAGCATCAAACAGCCCCCACCGGCAGTCCACTGCAGTCCAAACCAGTCCAAACCGAGCTTGATGGAGGCAGCAAAACATGCAGTGCGTTTTGGTCTTGTTCTTCCTAGCATCAAACCCATCAATGTGAGTATGAATCCGCCTTACTCCTTTGAGTATCAACTCGTTTTTATGCATTGTTTGTGATCTTGTGGACTTGATTAAACTCCAACAACGTATCAGTCCACGAAGGATAAATCATTAATATCCCTAGTCAGAGCATTATCGAGATTGGACATCGATGAAGCGTAAAATACTAGTATTTACACTTGTGTGCGTTGTGAGGGCACAACGACATAGTTCTAATATATTTAGGTATAGGATAATCATGCAAGTGTAATAGAAGGTTGTGTTTCACCGATGGTACGGGAAAGCTTCGCTCTGGATAGACCCCCTCGGAATTCCATTGGTTGTATGACTATGTGTCTATGGCAGTCCGAATCAGGGTAGTTGTATTTGGTCTTAACCTGAGACTTGCACCGCTAATACTTGAGACAATCAATATACTTTGGTTGCGGTCATCCAGGGCTTTAACAAGTTCTGTGTACGCCTATGCTGGGTATATTGAGAATCGTAGTGTGTTGGGTGTGATGTCAAGACGGAAGTGTCACTCTAGTCATATGGTGATATTGATCGTGTAGGGATACAGAACTGGTTCTCAAAAAAGGTTGCAACCGTCGGGATAATATGACTTGGTCATGATTATCTGATATTAAAGAGACTAGTTGCTCGTAATCCGATATATGCTTCATACGGGGCCGACACTGTACCAGCCCTAGGCCTTGCATGTGATCATCTGATGCTGGATAGAAATACGCAATACTACGTATACTTCGCCGGATATAGATCCCTTATTCCTGTAAGGATATTTCTGGAGAACTGGGTAGGCATGGCGCTTTGCTAGAAGCCAACCTTGTCTTGTTAATCGGTAAAACGTAGTACTTGGTACTTACGTGTTCGGATAGTCTGACGACCGAATTTACTGCCAACATATCTGGGGATCACATGGGTCACTTCCCGAAGATTCACCGATGACGTATGACTCGCACCTTTTATTAATTTGGATTAATTAGACGATAGAGAAAATTAATCTGGTTAATTTTGTAGATATTTTATCTAGGATAAAATATCAATTTAAGAGAGATAACGATTAATTTGGAATTAATCGATTAAATTAATATATTCGATATATTAAACAAAATTGGATTTCGACGCGGAATTGAAATTAGATTTTAATTCGGGCGAACGAGTTAATTTAGAATTAATTCGTTAGCGACGTGAATAGTGACTTCGCTAGGCGTAATCATTTAATTGTGTCGCAACAGAAAATTTGTTAATTTGGAATTAGCGAACTCGATCCTGGGATTATTTGCAAGCGCATTCACATTTCAAATTCGAGTGCGGCACACAAGTCAAATCATGCGTCGAATCGCTAGTCACATCTAGCGTCACACCATTCATCAATCAAGTGATAGATGTCTTTCACTTTGAGTGATTGACGCCAGTCACTATTCATTGATTAATGGATTGATGGAGTGATGTGTGTGGTTGGCAAGCATTTATTGCTTGATTTTTTAAAATCAAAAAGTGCTATATGTTATTTGATTTTTGGAAAATCAATTAGTCAACACACAAAACAACTCTCTCTTTCCTCTCCATCTCTTTTCTCTCTTCTAAAACACGCCCATTGAGGGGCTGTTTTCTCTTCACTGGTTTGCCAAAACCGTGAGTAATAGGGAAGCAAAAGGTCATGATTTTGTGGCAAAATCAAGAGTGCTAGCACACTCCGAGAGACATGCAAAGGTGATAGGGAAGTCCACCCATGAGCCGGGAATCGTTTGACGAAGCTTGGAGCTCAAGAACTTGAAGATGGAGCCGAATCATTGAGGCCAAATTCAGCCACTGCCGAGCAGTTCACAGTGAGCAGAAAGTTGATTTTGTTGGCTCCCGCGTCGCTCAACCGATCGATGTGAGTATTCCGCAACTCCCTCGTATGTATTCACACATGTTCATGCTTGTTTATTGATCATTGGGACCTTAGAAAACTCCAACAATGGTATCAGAGCAAGGAAAAGCATGAAATTGATTTAGGGCTTAAAATTTGGGTAAACTTAAATGTGTTTGAATTGAGGATTGATTGGATCAATTTATTAAAATTGTGTTTGGAACAAATTTCCCCAATTTCTTGTGTTGGCCGAGAGAGTTAGAGAGCCCTAAATGACTTGGTGTTTTTCATTTTTGATTCATTGGATGAGTTAGAATCATTCAGGAATGTGATTAATGTCGATTGTTAATTAATTGGATTGCAACCGAATCAGACACAAATAATCCCTAAAAGCCGAGAGTCATTGAACATGAATTGGGTTGTTTGATTTTTTTGATGAAATGTGTTGGACATGTTTTGTTGTTGAAGAGCATGATTAGTTGTGTAAATTAATGATTTGGAAATGTTGATTTATGTAATTAATATGTTATACACTTTAGATTAATTAAATTGTAAAATTGGATTTTTGTAATTTAGTAATTGGGCTTAAAATTGATTTGGGCTGTTATGTTTAAATGGGCTTATTGGCTTGGTTGTGTCAAGATTGGTTTAGGCTAAATTGGTTGGATCCAATTAGGCCCAAAACCGCATCCATAAAGCCCAAATGCGACTTAATGGACCTGTAAAGTTTAATTGGGCCTAATGGGCCAAAATTGATTTCTGGGCTTATACGGTAACTCCCGGATTGGACTTTGGTTATTGGGTTGGACCCGAGTTGACCAAAAGTCCACGCCTTAAGAAATTAATTAAAAGCCCATTGGACTTTAATTAAATTGACGGTGACGTTAATCGGGCTTTGAGACCCGTAACGATTAAATTGGAATTAAATCGTAAAGGTTTGTTACTAAAGAGTAATGTTTAATTTGGAATGAAATAGCGAATTAGAATTAAATGCATATTAAATTGGATTTAATTATGTATGTTTAATTTAATTCGAGAATTCGTACTTTGAGTACTTATTCGCAAAATGAGTTTGACTCGAGCAAAATCAAATCGTTGTTTGAACATTGGATGATCACTAATTATCATATTAATTAATTTGATTAGATTGATTGATAACATTCTTTGTGTGAATACATGGTTGCGATGCATGAATAATGTATATCAGATGGATATTAGATGGTTGGGGCAATTTTAGAAATTATTGTAATAAATTTGAAATTTATTAATTGGACTGCTGGTGTCCAGCCTTATCACCTCCTTATTCTTTGTATTCTCTTCTCACTTATTTCCCTCAATGTAAATGAGGTTTCCTTAGAAGTATAGTGTAACGGGTGGATAGAAGAATATTTGTGCTAGCGGGAGAGAGAAAGATAGAGATTTGATCTAGGATCAATGTGTAAAGTATCCATCCGCATATCATTATTAATTTATTCATATGCGCTTTATTATGTGTTTAGAATGCATGTTTAAGGGTGTATGATTATGAGACCTTAACAAAGATAATAAATTGGTTGCCAATTTGCACTCGAAAAACCCTCGCAAAATATTAAGCGTTTTTCCTTCTATTGAGTGATTCTCATTCAAGATCCGAGACTGGCATTGGCTTGTTGGCCAAAGTCAAGGCCTTTGTCCGTCGAGGATGTGTTTGAATCACGAAGGCTTTGTTCCATATCAGTGTCTTGTCCAAGTTGTGGTTTGTTGGCCAAAGTCAAGACCACTTCTTGTCCATCGACATTGATTACGAAGCTTTCCATCAATGGGTCGCGCTTAACTGGGATCACTAACTTTGTTGTGCCAAAGCCAAGGCTTAGTTGATTCAGAGGAAAAAGGTTAGGTAATACATTAGATGTATTTGCATATATAAGATATATTATTCGGACTTGGATGTCCCCCTACCGGATCTAGAAATTGGATTGGATCCAATCGATCTTAGAGATCTACCTAGTTAATTATCATATAATTTGTTGGCCAAAGTCAAGATTGTGTGATATTTAACGGGATCCTAGCCCACTAGGAAACACGGTTCTCGAGTACTCGACAGAGGGTTAGAGGCTCGCCGAAAAATAGTGGGAGGGAAGAATTGAATTTGCAATATTCATTTAATTACTTGCCATACGCGCTCGAAGAAAAAAAATTCGTCAAATAAATTAAATGTTAGTTGGACAAATATTTAAACATTGTTTTAATTAACAGTTGGACTATATTCAAACTATTCAATTATAGTTGATTTTATAATTGGATTATAGTAATCAATATAATTGATTTTAATATCTATTAAATTATAGTTGATTAAATAGTTGGACTATTGTAATCATTATAATAAATAGTACCAAAATCGTTGATTAAATAGTTGGGCTATTAAAATCAAGATAAAATTGAAAGATTGACATTTAAAACATAATCCTTAGGAAAATGTATTTAAATGGTTTAATTTTCAATTTGGGAATAAATTTCAGGGGGTCCTGGAAAATAATAAGTTAGTTTATTTGATAAAATAACATTTTAGGCCTAAGCCCGGAGTTAAGCGAATAGTAGAGCATAATCTTTGGAAGATTTATGTGATGATAGCTTTAGTGCTTAATCCATTTACCTTGTCGCAGTAGACTCCTTAATTTCTTTGTCAGAACTAAGGGTTAGATCCTTAAAGTATGATAATGAAATTGAAGGATCTTCATAAATCTATATTTAGATTTTAGAAGTACTAAATTGCAATAAATAACTCTTGGAGAGTTAATGACTATTCTCAAGGAGATAAAGTCAAAATTTGCAATAAGGCAAGTAGCGCAAGGCGCATCTTACTTCGATATTCTAGAAGGTCAAGGCTTGGCCAAAGGCTTCTGGAATGTGGAAAATGGGCAAAGGCAAAATCATTATAGTCTTCTGGGATGATAAATGACGTTGTAGGCACTACATTTTTGCATGGTAAGTCCCGATGATGGTACCTTGTACGGAGGCAGTCTCTTTTATGTCGCGGGAGTCGCGGGAAGCGGACGCCGGAAGGGCAAAGTTAAGAATTGACTTTTTGGTGGATTTTATTCGCTCGTTTTGTTTCGGGTTCGTCGTCGCCTTTTCCATTTCAAAATCATCCTTCGTTCGGAATCCAATCCTCGCTATTTCTCACACTTTTTTCTCTCTCTCTCTCTCTAACTTTCCATGCAAAATTAAAATCTACCAACCAATTAAAATAATTTGAATTAAATTAAATCATTAAAAATATCAACCAATTAAATAATAATTTTAACATAAATAAAAAATAACCAAAACACAAAATAAAATACACACTTCACACATTCCATACACAAACTAAATAAATTAAACAAAAAATCAAAAAAAAAAACATAAAACAAATAATTCCTCAAATCATGCACCTCATTTTCGGCAATATGCCTTTGTTTTTCAATTGCCACCTTTTATCTTTCTCTCCCACATGAATGCCACAACAAATAATAATCAAACACCAAAGACAACCCCCTGCCACCTTCCTTTGTTTTTTATTCAACAAACACACATGCCCTTCCAAACCAAATGCTCCTCACCCACATGAATCCTTCAAACCAAATCTCCATTTGTCAACAAAATCCTTATCTCCACCGAATTTGCTCTTGTTTTGTACCTCTTGATTGCCCTTCAATCACGCTTGGAACACACCCCACACGGAACAAACCATCATCACCAACCTTCAATCATTCGGCTCTTTGATCTCGAACTTCTCGGTTCATCTCCCTCATCATCCATCGGGAATCATCCCCTCTCGGCATTTGGCAGCTCACCACTCTTCTGGACCTGATCACGACACCTCATTAAAAAAAACCTTCACGCCAATGGAACCCACAGCACCTCCACGCACAGCAAACTGATCATCATTTTACCTTCAACTCTCGGCATGATCATCTATCAAATGGATCCTCTCGGCTAAGATCATCCATGGCCATTAATCACCAGCAAGCTCTCCATCAATGATCCACTCATCAACAACATGATCAACTCTCATCTTCATCTCACCATGATCCATGATCACCAATCGGATCTTCCCCCTCTCGGCTCGCTGCCACACCACACTTCACCCATCAATAAAAATAAACCCAAAGTCACTTGCCGAGCAACCCCTCTCCACCTACACAAACAAAGGCCATATAACTTGACACCAGAACACGTCCCACGCAAATAAACCCTAGCTGCTCTCCTCACTGCCTCCAGTTCAGCCCCTGGAACGTACGCCTCAACACCTGCCCTCCAAATCCTCTTCATGCATGCCATGATCAGCCATGCACATAGGACCAGTTCAGCCCTTCAACGTGACTCCCTTCACGCCCCATTTGCCAAGCGTAAGCCACCTGCATCATCAACGCACCAGCCTCTTTAATTCAACACTTCAGCGCACACAGCTCACGTCAAATTGCCTCTTCACTGCCCTGAAACTCACACAAAAAACACACCCTTAAAATGCCTCCTAGATCACCGAAAATACTGTACTCACCAGCCCCCTTATATCACCGAAAACATTACCCAAAACTGCCCTCAGATTCACGTAAATACTAACCAGAAAAATCATTGAAACTAACTCCTTTCACCACCGAAATCCTCACATCAAGACTCCTCACTCACTGAAGCTCACGAATAGAACCCATACATTGTAGTTCACTAGTCACAACACCCCACATGCAGCCCATGCACACGTACCAAATCCACCAAAAAACCGAGCCCTAACTGTCCATAAATCCCCTTAACTGAGAATGAATAACCCAAGGGAGAGAATGAGAATTTGAATTAAAAACAGATAGAAAAAAAAGCGAGTGAAAATAAAAAGAAAATACAAAAAAATGACGAGTGAAAAAACAGTAAAAATGGCGGACCCGGGAAAACAACGGAAACAGCAGAAATAGTAGATCAGTGAGAACAGTGGAACGATAACCCTTCCGGCACCGTGAAATGCACTCCCGGAAAGCGACTAAAAAGGTAAGACCTGAGGGCACCCTTTGTTATATTTTGTTGTTCTGGACACGGCGTACTCGGTTGACGTGGAATACGTCCAACCGGGTATGCGAGGTCTTACATTGAAAATGGTCGAGTTCCTGGGCCACATGTTTATTTTATGTTATGAGAATTTACTTTCGAAGCATACAAACTAAGATATAGGATTTATCTTTATAAATTGAAATTAGACTAGGTTATTTTGGCCATATGTATGTTGAGTAGACTTGGTTAAAATTGCACAAATCCATTCATTACAAGTGACATAAGTAAGGGACCATTCCGAAGCCAACGGTTTGAGGTCTTCCCTTGCGAGGGGTGAGTGCGGCCTTAAATCATTTCCCGGTTCACACCGGGTGGCGACTCCATTTTATTTCTCCGGTTTAGTCCCCCGCGGCTACTCCGTACTCCTAACTAGGCCCTGAGTCTAGAACAGCATGCGTCGCCCAGCTCCTGTGTCCTGCAGTCTGGCGACTCCACTGGGGATAATAGAGAATCGGCTCCGAAATAATGTCTTGTAATGTTTGTGATTTGTGTTTTAATTAATCATGACTACTGTGTTTATGCTTGTGTTTTGGACTGTTGTCATTTGGATTTAGTTGGA